>RQOL01000466.1:6297446-6404274 GCA_013076295.1 Sanderia malayensis | reverse complement strand
GAATGAATTCCGTGTAAAACTGTGTCAGTTAGATGGGAAGGAATGACAAATGAATAGCTAGGGATGTTATTCGTTGTAGTTAACCGTTTCGTTAAAAGGCCATTTTGGAGGGATAAACTATCCCAAGCTTCCCAATATGTTCGAAGTTGGGCATCATTGGCCCAGACAAAGAATGGGGGTTTGGGTAGGGCATTGGATTTCATTTCTATGACTTTGCTAATCTTAGGATCATGTAGTTGAGCTTCATGAAGACTTTTGTAGGACAGTTGTAGCGCAGTTAGTGACAGGGGCAAGTGGTAAACGAGAGAGGGCGTTGGCGTTGCCATTGGCTGTACCGGCCCGATGTTTAATATCGAAAGTGTACTCTTGCAACTGCATAATCCAACGGGCAATGCGGCCCTTTGGTTCTACTGAATGTAACCAGCGTAAGGCGCTATGGTCAGTAACTAAGGTAAACTGTCTTCCCAATAAGTACACGCGAAAATGATCAATTGCAAAGATAACAGCAAGGGCTTCCTTTTCGGTGGCTGAATAGCGAGATTCACGTTCCGTTAAAGAACGGCTAGCATACGATATGGCACGCTCATTGCCACAGTTGTCAAATTGCGTAAGAACGGCGCCCAAACCCAAATCAGAAGCGTCAGTTTGTAATGTAAAGCGTTGATCAAATTGTGGGTAAGCAAGGACTGGGGCGCGGCATAAAACATCCTTGAGAGCTACAAAGGCATTGTGTTCAATTTCTGTCCAAACAAACTTAGTATGTTTTTTTGTTAAGCGAACTAAAGGGACAGATAAGGCAGCAAAATTGGGGACGAATTTCCTATAATAACCAGCGAGACCGAGAAAAGATCGGACCTGTTCCACGTTCTTTGGGTCTGGGAGAGTAGAAACAGCTTTGATTTTGTCAGGGTCAGTATGAATACCTGTACGAGAAACAATATGGCCTAAGTACTGAACGCTTTGAGCCCCAAAAGTACATTTAGATGCTTTAACACGTAGGTTATGTTTACGAAAACGTTCTAACACGATTGACAATCGTTCACATTGTTGCTCAAGCGAAGTCGAGGGGATGATGACGTCATCAAAGTAGCACAGACAAGTATCATACGTTAAGCCTGAAAGGATGATTTCGATGGCACGTTGGAAGGTAGCGCAACCATTGGAAACTCCAAATGGCATGCGCAGGAATTCCCATAGCCCGTTGGGTGTTATAAAAGCAGTTTTTTGTCTATCCTCAGGTTCCATACTCAGCTGCCAGTATCCAGACCTAAGGTCAAGAGTACTAAATAGGGATGCTCCCTGAAGAGAATCTAATAAGTCATCAACTCGGGGAAGAGGATGGGCATCTTTTTGAGTTACCGCATTAAGTTTGCGATAGTCAACACAAAATCGAAATGTACCATCTTTCTTTTTCACCAAGACAATGGGTGAAGCCCAGGGGGAGTGGCTCGGCTGAATCACTCCTTGTTGAAGCATATCTGAAACCTGTCTACTAGTTTCTTGACGATAAGCATATGGCAATCGTCGAGCATACTGGCGAATGGGTATAGCATTCCCTGTTTCAATTTTATGGGTAATCACATCTGTGTGGCCCAAAATAGTATCATCAAAAACATCAGAATATTGAAGTAAGGTATTCAAGATAGCTTCACGTTCTTTTGGGTGCAAGGACTGGCTAATAGAGTTTTCTAACTGCTTTTTGACTTCTGGGGAGACTGGTTTACGAGAAAGAGTCATAAAGCATGGTGACTGGTCTGTCTCTGGGGCAACTGGTTGTTCGGCTAGAGGACAAAACTGACCAATTTTCTGACCTACCTGTAATTCAATGTCTACACTAGCAACATTCATTAAACGGACAACAACATCTCTATTATTAGCTTGACAAACTGAATATGCAGCTAGTACAGAAGTGCACGGAGCAGTATCGTCAACAATGGGAGAAACCATGCCTAATTGGTCTCTGTAAGTACGAGGAAGTTGGGCTTTGACTAAAACTTCAGTGCGACCGGGAATACAAAGGCTACAATTCAGAGCAACTGGTACAGGCCCTCTATCAATGGACTGGATTAATAAACAAGCAGTATTCTGGGTAGGCAAAGGAGAACCTTCACCTGCATAATGTCTGGAGGTGGGGAGAAGAGAATCTGGCATGAGGGGGGTTTCCCCGTGAGGGCCAACAAGGAAATAGGAGCCGGGGCTATTATACGAGAGGGTCAATTGGTTCGAAGTAAGAAAATCCCATCCTAAAAGACATTGTAAGGGCTGTAAGAGGTGGTTAGACACTAGGAAGTCGCCTGAGTAAGCGATACGATCATTGTCAGGGAAAGATAATGTGGTTTTCACGGTCCCGTGGACTGGAAGCGGCTGACCAGTGATGCCATAGCACTTTTGGGCAGTGGCTTGCAAGGTTTGTTTGGGCCTAATTTGTTCATAAATCTGATGAGTAACAAACGACTTCATAGAACCGGTATCGATCAAAGCGTGTACTTCAATGCCGCCCAAAGAACAACAAATAAGGGGTTGGTTAGGGGGGGAAGAAACTGGCTGATAAATGGAAAAAATACGGGGGTGACCGTCATCCCAACCCTTCAATGAGGCACCCCTTGAAAGTTTAAAGAATACATACCACCCCCACTTGAACTTTGTTGTCCTGATCGGGAAATCTGTGGATGTGGAGGAGGCTCTCTGCGGCTCGAACAATTGGAGGCATCATGACCCCATCCAAGGCAAAACTTGCACTGCGTGTCCCACGGACAGTCCCTGGCAAAATGCCCAGTCATGTTGCAGTTGAAACATCGCTGCTGAAGGCGGCCATTATTCATCGAAGGTCTGGTAAATCGTCGACCACGACGACCACGTGACGGGTTGGAAAAGAAGGAAGCATCATGTGTGTCTGGCGGAAGTGCGGGATCAGACGGCTTTTGGGCAATAGTCGGGGTGGCCAGAGAAGCACGTAGGGCTCTGTGGTCGGCGGCGAGGGCTGAAACAGCGGCAGTCAATTGCGTAATAGTATTGGCCAGCGGTTCGTTATTATCGGAAGGCGCGGAAGTCGAAGATTGGACGGCTTGCACGTGCGCTGAGTCAACATCGGCATGGTGGATAGCACGAAAACGCTGAACGAAGGACGTCATCTCGAACAGTGTTGGCGTTGGATTGTGTTCAAGAAGTCGTAATCGGATGTCAGAAGGCAACCCTTTCATAAATTGTCGGCCAACAAGGGCCTCACGAGCCTCATTAGCCATCTCAGGATCGGCTTTCGTCAACAGCTCCTGAAGTTCCCACAAAAACAGCGAAGGATCCTCATGGGGGCGAAGAAATCGGCGTTCAAATTCGGCGAAGTATTTTTCACGATCAACGGCAGGGCAAAGAGCATCACGTAAATTTGTAGTAAGAGCAGCATACGTGTTCTTTTGAGCAGCGGCCAAAGAATAGTAGTACGTCGCAGCAGGGCCACGCAAATATGCTGGCAAGATGGAGAGTCTGCGAGCGTTGTCCCATCCGTTAGCAGCGGCACAGCACTCAAATTGACGGAGCCACGAAGCAAAATCTCCACTATCAAACTTTTCGGGAGAAATGGTCGCCATAGTTAAAGCAAATACAAAGTTCACAAAGTTCTGACCTGCACCTCTGTCACCAAATGTAGCGTAGTAGGTTCGACAAGTCAGAAAAGACGACACGTGTGTATGCTAAGTCCAATAATCAAAATCTGAATCATTTAGTTACAGTGAATCATTTAAAATAAAATCATAGAAGTATCACGCGCTTGTGAGTCACAAGCGCGTGAGTTGATCACAAGGTAATTTCGTAATGTTACAAACATAAAATTACATCATTGCAAATATGTATAATGATTACATCAGCTGTAACAGTAAGAACGAGAATGTACTTGCATTTGACGCGAAGAAAGCAGCAAAGCAGGTGAGTATTGTCTCCATGAAAAAACTTCAACCAGCTAAGAAGACGAAAGACGCACCAGGATCGGCAACGAAACAACCAAGGCAAGTAATCGTGATCCCTGACGACGAGAGTGATAAAGAAGATAAAAGCACGGACTCACCTTCATGCCATGTAGTTAAGTGGGTAAATGCAAACTGCAAAGTAACAGAGGAACAAGAAGCAGCAGCACTTGTCACAACAACTGCAATGCCAGCTTGTGAGCTAGCCAAAAAATCATCAGTATCAGAGAAGTATGTAGCGGCGAGAGAAGAGGCAATGTTAGTTGACTCGAGCAACATAGATTCGGTGTTGACACGATTTATCCCCAAGACAGCCAAAGAATGTGTGAAAGTGATAAATCATGTGAAGAAGTACATTGGTGAAGAGAATGAAAGGGAGAAACAAATGAAAAGAAAGCGAAAAGCAAAGGGAAATACTGCCAGGTCGAAGCTTAAACGAACGAGGCCTAATACACCAACGGAGGAGCGGGAAATCCCGTTGGCAATGAGAGTGTATTTGTCCTTAGGAATATATCCATGGAACGAGAAGAACAAGGCATGCTTACCAGCTGATGACAACAACTGTGCGGTAAAGATACCCGATTGCGTGAAGAAGGCAGTTCTTCGATATCGTCAATGGTATCCGACAATGCACGATAAGTTATATTGTTTCGAAGGTCATTCGTATCATCTGTGTGATTTAAAATTATTTGGTTGCTGGAAATGCATTCGTAAGTATTATAGCGAAATTTATAGATGGGCTTTTAAAGTTGGTCTTGTCAGAGAATCAATGTCTAGTTAATATAAATGACCAAACTCTATTTTTCGATAGGTAAAAATGTATTTAATTTATTATATCCAATAAATGCCAATATGCTTAGGTAGAAAATTATTTGCTAGAAAATTAAGCATCATCTGATATCACAGGAGGACAGTTGACGGGTATGAGGTAAATGACATTTCACAAATTTTTTCATACTATCATTTTTGTGCATACACTAATGGCATTCTTGTTCGTCATCCAGGATTCAGGGTAGTCTGTATGAGATGTCGTGCAACTAGACGTGGTCATGCAGTCAGATTGGCAATGCGAGCAAAGGGGAGGAAGAGGACTTCCACGTGATAATAAATCAACAAGAAATAGAATAATTTAATCGTTTTCATCAAATCGCTTGCAGACAAATGGAAATAACTGTAGAATTGCACGTCAGATGCTTCGCATATTTTCATGTATTTTGTCAACCTATGCTCTAGATAAGTGTTAGTAGCCAATGTAGGCATAGTAGTGAAAAGACAATAAGCACGATAAAAGACTTTGCCAGTTACAAATCTTGATTTTTTTGCTTCTCTCAACTGCTGCCATCCAAAGGAAGAAAGGGAAAATGAAGGAACCTGGAACGAGTTGCCTAGACGATTTTCGCGCCAAGTACAGTTATTCGTCATTCGTCAGTGTGTCTATAGAATGCAGTAATATTTCTCACGTGAAGAGAATTTTGGCCAACTTGACGAATTAAATCTGCTTTTAGCTAACTAGAAGCATGCATTTATTTGCATCAAAGAACAACAAACGAGCATATCTTGCAAAGTCAGGTAAACCATTGTCTGATCAAGTTGTCGAGCATTTTTCAACTGTTTGCTTCGTATTTGAGGAGCCTGCATGATCGAAGTTGGGCTTTAGGCCGATATGTATCAAGAAGTTTCCAATGCACATCAAGTCTTTATTTGGGCCTGGTTGTTTGCAGAATTCAAATGTGTGTCACTCAAGTCGTCGTGAATTTCGAAAGCATTCTTGTGGGCAGCAATGATTGAATGCATACCTACATGTTAAGTCTAGATCGCTATTCGCTGGTTTCATACTATCTAAAAGGGACATACACTGTTATGTATTTCACAAGAGGCTGCAGTGATGTGCTGCAAATTGAGCATTCCATGAATTGTGTGCGTGACTCTGTCGTTTCAAGGTGGTCCATGCCATCGGTTTGGCATGATGATGGGGCATAACTTCTGCCATCTTTGATCAAGGCGAAAACCGCTGTACAGGATTGCCAATTAAGAATTACGTCACAATCGTAATTAATCGACTGTGCTAGATAAGGAGGGGCCAATCAAAATCCCTTGTGAATTTTTATTCATTGAAAGCAATCACAGAGTTCGGTAGCTTTTTTCTTCGTTTGCGAAACACGCTGAATTTGAGTTGTGCTGTACTAGTTTCATCATGGCTCAAACACATACCGGTTCAACCAATCAAACAACAGGATGTCTTCAACAGGTGAGTGCATCTACTTCGTCTTTAACTTCGATAAATTCATCTTCACCCTTCGAGTTTTTTCATTCGACGCTTAAAAATGGACAACAATTTTCTTTGAATTTGAAGGCAGTAGCACGCAATTTGTTTAGAATTGCCTAAAAAAAACTAGCACGCAAAGCCAGTTCTATCTGATAATATATATGTGAACGATCGCAAAATGGAAATTTTCGAATAATCAGTATTCAAAATTTGGGGCCTAAATAACTTCTCGGGAAGAAGTCGATTTGTTTACATTTGTTGCCATGGTACTGTTGAAACTGTATCAATATGTTGCCGTGAAAGGAGGAGCCTCGATATCGAGTTAGTTAATTAGAAAGCTTGAAAAGGAGGCATGTTGCTATCTATATGTTCATCATTGAAAGCAGCTCTATGCTACGTAGAAGCTTTAGTACTTCTAAAAACGTACCCGGTAGCACATGGTGACTAACAAGTGTAAGATTTTCAATGCTTTTCGTGACAGCTAATTCAACGAATTACAATACAGGTCCCGTTCGTCGACTCGAAGGAGACAAGACGTCTTGGGCTTCTCTGTCAATTGAAGACAAGCATTGGTAAGATAACATGTTTTCCCTTTCTTGGCACCAACCTGGCATGTTATTACTCAATGATGTTCATAAAAAACGACTTCATTGCAGATCTGATTTTCCACGTCGTGAAGCAACTGTCTGATGAGTATGTCGATGCTGCTCCTCAAAATCCTGTCCATGGAACCAAGCAGGCAATTTTCAGGATTCAGGTAATATCGCATCTAGTATACCTACCTATAGTCCGGCCGCTGGCGGAATTCCCACTTGCAATTTGAGCGGGACTTTTAATTTTTATGCAAATGTGTTCTTTAAAATGTCATAAACATGAATCTACCTGTCGGCCATTGTGAAATTACTTGTGGACTTCATCCGAGGTAAATTTTAAATCCACAGCTTCCCCTCGATCAATTTTTAGATGCACCATTTTTTTCCAACGAGTTTATGACTGAGGCGAGGCTCACGTCAAAGAGAGGCAAATGTTCAGGGCGTCCTTTATTGTTTTAAAAGAAAAAAATGGAAATTAACTGATTCCAATTATGCTGATAAGCACTTATTCTTGGCAGTATCATGTTTTATATTATGTATTGTATTATTAGTGCTATATGGAATTAATTTAGAAAATTTTATCACCAAAGATGGCTTATCTGAATCATTTTTGTAATTTTCCTATGCCTAAGCATAACCCCCGGAAAAATATATCGACGTATTTTCTAAAGAAATTGTCAATTTTTTTAAAGGAAACTATTTTAAGAACTTTTTTGTTGCACTTTTGACTATAATAAAAAAGTATATTTATAACATAGCCACAGGCCCACTTAGAGGGGGTAAGGGAGGCAAAACTTCAACGCGTCTATTTGAAGTATTTAACGTCAAGTTTTGCCTTTTTTAAGTGAATAGGGTAAAGTATGAGTCGACTATAGTTCATCATTCGTTCTCGACATCAGACGCGTTTTCATCTTCAGAATCAGTGCCCAGTGATTCATGATCTTCTTCTTCATCTTCTTCTTCATCTTCTTCTTCTGCTTCCAAGTTAGCGAGCTCCAGAGAATCGTCTTCAATTTCCTCATTCTCGCATTTTCCGCATTCGCAAAGATCTGTGCATTTCAAACCATGAGAATGGCAAGCACAGTTTCCATCATTACATTTTGACCTTTTGCAACGACATGAGACAAGTTCAAGGATGGATTCTGGTGCTGGTTTTTGTGTCATCCAAGTCACTTCCAACGCATTTTCATTGCTAATCTTCCATCCATAGCCGTCAGGAGAAGGAATAACTGGATTGCTCTCTAAAGCAGCCTTTGCTATAGCTGTACAGTAAGATACTCGTTGGCAATGCAAATACAGCTCGTCGGATGTTGGAGGAAGTTGCTGTGGCTCTGGTATTTTTCCTTTGCTGTTGCAAAACTTCAAATATCTTGCTTCGTTTACATCTGCATTCTTCTTTAGGCCATAGAGAATGCAAACGAATTCTTGGATGGATTGAAACAGGTCTGCATCGAACTCAAATAGATCTCCCAGCAAAGTAAACACTTCTTGGAATTTCGGATTCTTGACAAGGATTTTGTAGGCCTTTGCTTTACCGATACCGTGAAAAGCACTTGTATAGTCGCATCCAGTAAAAGCATGTAGGGCAGGAAGGCAATTTGAAACGGGTTCTCCGAGACTTGTGCTGATAGCTCGAATGTCGAGAATTCTTGTCTTGCTCTTTGTCCCGATTTGGACGAACAGCTGTATGTCCAGTTTTTTTGCGTAATAGATTGCATAGATTGGTACATCACTGTCAACTGTTACAATGCATGCGCTGGAATATCCTATGAAGCTAGCATGCTGGCAGTAATAAAACATTTTGGTGTCTGCCTCTTCTTGACTGCATCGAAGCTCTTCATCCTCAGACATCACAAGAGTGCTGCTTTGTACCATTATGTGGTAACACTTATCTTCGACGGTAGCATAAATTTGTCTATCTTGTAATTTTTCAGCGTAGCGAGATTCACTACCCCAATCACGTATCATGAATTTTACCAGTCCGATCTTGTTTTTCGGGTCACTGAGGAACTTCTTAAATTGCTTTGGCCGCTTTTGGTTTCGCCTTTCGATTTTTATGTGTATCACGCCGACTGACGCTCTTCTTAGTCTTTCCAATTCTTTGACAGAGTTTTCTTTGTATTGATCTGTTACAAAGTAGATCACTTTGGCTTTGTTATTCAATATCCTCCTTAAGATATGCTCTGAAATGTCACCAAATGTTTCCAATGGTACACCGTCGAGCTGCTGCAAAAGAACCATGCCATCGTATACATAAACACTCCCATCAGGAACAGAATTAATGCTTGCCACGTCTGCCTCCAAAGTATTGAGAAGCTTAGATTTAACGGTTTTCACAAGACCACCATCAGGTAACGCCATCGACCAGGGAATGGGACCAAGAGAATATTGCAAGACGTTTTTCATACTGATCGTGTCTCGTTTCTCGCTAATGACGATCAACTTTGCAAACATGCTTCTTTCTGCACTTATCGTGACTGCCTTTTCTTTTACCTTGCAGACTTTTTTAACTTTCATCGCAGCGAATGTTTTCAAGTTGAAACGCTTGATTGGCTTATAAAAGGGAACGTTGTTGGACTCAATGCGATCACGTATGAACGACTCTAAAGCTTCTGCTCCCAACTCGTGCGCTTTGAATAGATCTTCTGCAACTGGTGTTCGGGCCTCAATGCCAGATGCAATATTGATGAGGGAGGAACTTTCATCAAAAGGATTACCCCACGAATTCAACAACTCATGTACTCTGCGAACTGATGCTTCATCAAAGCTGATTCGAGATTTGCCAATGTCCTTTGTCACAGATTTTCCATCTTGAATTCCGACAAATTCCTCTAGCAACGAAACACACTTTGCAGCACAGTGACTAGTGAGGACCCATCTCTGAATTGTGCCAGCTGATGTACTGTATCCTGTGATTCCTCCGGCACATTTCTGCTGTCAGTTTATCGTCTGCTCTATGCATTGGTCTGATGGTATGGCATTGAACCTTCCAGGTTGTCGTCGTGCAACGAAATTTCCATTGCTGAAAGAAAAGAAAATGTTAGCTTAGCTCAGTTTTGAAGCTAAGTCCTAATTTACTAAACTATATAGCTTTAGCTGTTGAATTCTTAACATGTAACTAGTAAATAGCAAGAGAACTTACCAGAAGGCATTATAGACGTCCGGGTGTGTTAGTGGTAACTGCTGCATTTCGGCCCAGTAGTAAGTGAGAAATCTAGAGTAGTTCGGTCTGTCATAGCAAAACATCCATGGTAGCATACGCTGGGTAGCATTCAGGTGGGCTGTCCAATTTCCTTCACGTACAGATCGCATAAAAGCAAACAGAATATTCATCATTTGCAAGAAAGAGAACCAAAACGCTGCCACTGGACCTGATTGGGTTTTCTCTGCCAAAGACTCTTCAAACTCTTCCATAAGTACAAAGACATGGTTGAACTTCTTTTTCAGCTTTTTAAAACCTTCGCAAGTGATATTCTTGATAACTGTCGCAAATTCGTCTGAAGACCACAGTTCCATTGTAACATCCAGTTTACCTCCTTTGATAAGCCACGATTCGAATGAATCGATTTCTAAACGTCGCAATGCATCATATATGTATTTGTACACCCGTGTCGCGTTATTATAGTGCTTACCAGCCAACGTCTTTTCCACTAAGCCTTGACCTGTAAAGAATGAATCATAATTATTCTGGGTCTGTTCTCGGGGGACGTACATCATAAAATTCATAACATCAGCCATACTCAGGTGGACTGAAAGAATTTGGACTCCACCCTCCCCATACGACCTTAATCAAATATCTTCTGGTGCTTGCTCTCTTTCCAAGTACTATGCTTGATGGCTAACCGAATGAAAGATGCTTACCGAGCAAGTTCGCTTCCACGATGATGTCACGAAGGCCAGCGTCTGCAAATCTCTTTCCAATAACGGCCAAAAAAATCATAGCGGTGTGAAATCCACCCATCCGTAACACGATGAATGCTTTGAGATCTTGCTGCTGAGGGTTCATCAGTATTTCTACCGCCTTTGCATAGATGGCCAGGTCTAAAACAACATCGGTTTCTTTTAGTCCGATCTTTTCAGCTTTGATCTTTGACTGCTGAAGAAGTTACAGCACGGTATCCATTTTAGTGGGCGACTGGTTTATTGCTGGAAGATACGCTACCTGAAGAATAAAATTGAATTTTTATAAGTGATGCATCTTGCTAGGCATGAAGTTGATGAAAGTTATAAAAGTTAAAATAACAGTTATATGCATGCGCACAACCAGATAGTACTCATCCATCGTTTAAATGCTTTTGCTCCAATTGTGCTATCTTGCCACCCTCATGCATGACATATAATTTACCTTATGAAATGACGGATGTTCTGTCGATATCAAATGGTTGAAGCCAGTCCAATTCGGAACAGTTTGTTCTATGTTCTGTCTTGAAAGATCCATTCTGAGCATGCACCACCAAAAGTCGATCTCTCTAGACGAAAGTACATCTGCAGTTTTCTGAGACGGATTCAAAGCTACGTTTTCAATCGCTGGGGGCTGCTCTCTCTCTTTCGAAATATATGGCTGTAACACATTCGGGATAGCTTTAAACGATCTTTCTTTCACAGGCTGCTCCTGCTCTAATTGAAATAAGGATTCAGTATGACTTGCAACACGACCCTCAGTTGTTAGCTGTAGCATGATCCCATTGGTGCAATGCATAGAAGTACCTGTAAGCGTCTCCGGATTTATATTGTTATTGTCCCAAACAAATGTAACAAACAAGGAAGGCTGGATGATACTTGGCACAAAACTTTTAAGCAATTGCTCTTTAGACTGCCTAACAGCTAAACTTGTTTCTAAAACGCACGTTTCGTGGTGGGAAATTCCATGCCCTAGTCTGTTCAACCAATTTAGTAGTTGCTTTGAGCCAGTTTTTCTTTTTGTACAGAGTGAAAGAAGGACATGTTTTGATGTTCTTTTTCTGCCATTACTGATGCAAAACATGATGTCTTGACCGATGGATAAAATTTGTCTGTTTTTCTTATCTGAGATCTTCGATTTCGAGGAAATCAACGATTTCAAGAATGGTTCAAACATTTCTGGGAGAACACTAAGATTATTAATTAATTCCTCTTCTGTTGGAGGCCAAGAATGATACGTGCTAGGTGCTTCAAGTATCTCGTTTCTCAACATAGTTGCTACTTCGTTGACTTTCTGGATAGGTGACTGATCTTGCAAGAGACCCTTTGCTTGTTGATATTTGCGTGCTCCGACCTCTATGATTTCTCCAACCGGGATTTCTGTGCTGTATATGAAATAGCTTCCAGATCGTGGACACCATAAGTCTATCCTTTCGGCAAAGATATCTTTTATTTTTGACTTCATTGTTCGCTGGTCAATCGAGCTACAATCAGTTGGTTGACTGTTATGAAAGACTTTCATTGTTTCTGTCATACTGACAACCATCCCTTTTGCAATAACATTCTCTTCGATGAATTTCTGAACAGGTCCGAACTGGTTGGAAGGTGGGGTCTGTTTGTTTGATGGTACAGTCTTCTTCTTTCTCGTGTAACTACGAAAACAGCTTTTATGGTAGTAAAACTCCTTTGCAACTATAACTTTCCAATCAATTCCTGTCATGTTTACAACCAGTTGAGCATTATCTGCTTTCTCAAGAGCCGTTTCCTGAAGGTTCTTCGCAGCGTTTTCTGTCTCGCATCTTTGCAATGCCTCATATCCACTGTTTGACGGATTTATCTTCTTTTTGTGGCATATGCAGCATTCATAATCTGCTAGTATCTGTCCTGCAAAAGAGATGATATAAAATAGACGGCGCAAGCAGAAGAAATAACAGTTTGATAGAGAGTTATTTGGGGAGAAGCGACAATAACTGAAAATGACATCACTTTGATGCAAGTTTTGGTAAACCTGGAGCTTTTGATGGGTAAGGAAAAATAAAAATTGGCGCTGATCTAACACCTTTCAAAGGAAAGAGACACTTACCCACTTGCTTGTCTTTTCTTCTTTCAGACAGTCGTCTCTCATGGACATCGGCGGCTCTATCATTGCTGCTACTGGCATTGTCCTCCCTATTTCCTTCGGCTAACTGTGCGGAGCGCTTCTGTATATTTGCCAACGTCTTGGAGTGCGTATAATTTGAATAACACCTCCTATAATACCCATATTCACTGTCCGGTAGAGAGGCCTCTTCTAATTGTGAAACCAGTTGAAGTACATCATGGTCGTTTCTGATTAACCTGGGACAAAATACAAAATCTATATTTTTGTTATCTATACTTCAAAAGTAGTATCCAGTTTCTTAAACTTAATGCCAATTTTCCCAATTCTAGTACTTAAGGTTTTTTAAAAGTTTCTTAAAATTTGGCTTTTAAGAAAGCAGTTAAATTGATACAAAATAAAAAACATCACATTTCAGTGTCAATGAACAATAATAGAAGAAAACAACTATTTAAACACCTAGCAAGTATTTGAGTCAAAAAAATTCATCGATGGCTGATTTATATTATCTTTTATTCATTTATTGATAAATTCAGTGGATTTCATTAGTTCTAAACGTTGGAAGACAGTATTATTACGGTCCCTTAGTTTTCCTTACATCTTAAGCGGTCAGTTTCTTATAAAGATGCGTGCAAGCAAATGGAAAATAATAGCATACATCTGCATTGTCCAAACGCAACTGATAGTTTTTACTACTATAGCTAGTTTCTTAAAAACAGTTACCCTATTTTCCTGCTGAAAAAAGACAGAGAGAGAATAAAATTGAACTTACCCTGCCCTTTTTACGTTGTTCCAAGAAGTCTGTGAGAATGGTGTTATTGCAGTTTCACTATCATACATCCTTTGGTGTACAACGCATTTTGCAATATCTTTTCGTTTTTTCTTCGGTGGAGATAGAGCAAGTTTCAGAAGAGACATTCCTCCTTCCCAAGCGAAGAGTTCTTTTGACAAGAGCAGTCGTGCGAGAAGTTTCAAGCAGTGGACTCCAGTCCTATCTACCCTGCTGACCCTTTTTTGCCCCTTTTTAAGTTTCTTAACAAGGAAATTAGTTATAAAGCAACCAATCGGATTCATAGAAAAGAGTTACGTTAATGGGTGTGTCGAAAAAGGTCATAAACCAAAACATTTAGAAAAGTAGGTGAGAATCTACGTCCAAACATAATTAAGTTGTTGTCACTTCCCTGCCCCCACCCACAATTTGAGACTTTTTCGTCATTGCCAAGGTGCGAACGCTGTGAACCATGATGAGTCTTTATTTTGTTTCAGTTACATGAGAAAAAACCAAAATATATTTCCCGGGGGTATTGCTAAAATCGCAGAACACATGACTCAAAGCAATAACAAACACTTTTAATGATGAATATTTCAAATTAACAACTTATAACACCAATACTAAAATTATAATATCCAAAACATTAAAATTACTAACAATTCAGGAACTTTTTACGTTTTCCCATTCCTAAAATTCCTATTTTTCTTCCTTTCAAACAATAAAGGGCCCCCTGAACATTTGCCTCTCTTTGACGTGAGCCTCGCCTCAGACATAAACTCGTTGGAAAAAAATGGCGCATCTAAAAAGTGATCGAGGGGAAGCTGTGGATGAAAAATTTACCTCGGATGAAGTCCACAAGTAATTTCACAATGGCCGACAGGTAGATTTATGTTTATGACATTATAAAGAACACATTTGCATAAAAATTGAAAGTCCCGCTCAAATTGCAAGTGAAACCTTGATTATTTGCTGCCAGCACCCGGACTACTACTGCAATAGTGGCCAGAATGCAGGGAAATGGTTAATTCTTCAAACTGTGCCCGTATTCTTAATCCGCCACCTGCCTGCCCCCCCCCAAACAACGTTGTCCCTAGAAGAAGGGGCACACAACCGTGAGAAAGCTGTTTTTGAATGGCAATGGCCAGAGGGGCACGCGGGGTTGGATGAAGCATTCTGCCACTATTGTAAGCACTCTTATCACGCTTGATCGAGTAGTTAAGTTTGCTCATTTCTTAAATGTACTCATTTGGAAAGCCATCATAATCATTCTTATTCATTAATCTGGCTCGGTGACAGAATAAACAGTTGTTTACAAGTAATCAGAGAACTGAAGCAACAAGTAAATGAATACAATTCATAAGTATTATTAGCTAATATTTCACAAGTACATATGAGCATGTCACGTTGTAGCGAATGTCAGTATGATCAACAAGTAATCAGCGATCGTTATTAATTACAATTGCTGCATGATTACTTTTGCTCTATCTCAACAGTTGAAGGATTCAGTTCCTAGCGATACCCAATCATTGGTGTGTACTTTGTTGCTGCTCAAGGTCACGTGGAATAACATTCACATGCAATTTCAGCAGGTAAGATGCCACTTGGCACAGGTCAACTATGTAGACGTCGTGATTTGAGAGATGTGTCTCTCATGTTTGTCACATTCCCCACGCAAATGACAAGCAACATATATTTCAGAGTGAAGCTCGTGACCGTCAACATTGGCTAAGAGAGCTGACATCTGCTGCAATGGTAAGTGATTGTTGCAATAAAGCAATGATGTCATTATTCACAAACATTTCTATGTTTGCCTATTATTTAGGTTACGATGACAATATGACCGCAATCGATACAAGGGCAGGCCAAGTGCAAGCCTTTTCTCCCGACCACTGCTGTACGAATACAGATCTTTCTTGCCTTCTTGATGACAACGTCATCAGAATCATCCCTGAAATAATTCCCGGTATTGTAAAGGTTCTTCCGGCAAAAGAAGCAGGTGCAGTTGTCAACACAAGCGAGCAAAGTCAGGTAGTAGTATCAGATAAGGAAACTATTGATGATATTTGTGAAGTTTTAGCAATTGCAGCTTTGGACGATGGTAGCAATGGCAACGAAATGCAACAGCAGGGACAAAATGAAGGTATGTACGAAGAGAAACTAACTGATGATTTTGTTTCAGATTTTATTAACTCCCTAGAAACAAATGTCGACGCAAAGAATGTTCACGTGGCTAAAGTTGACCTATCCACCCAAGAGGCTCGTCGTGTAGAACGACTAGTCAGTTTTAAGGACGAAGATGTTGGTGGAAATTTGGAACGAGCCGTAGCAAATGAAGGGCCTGGGACAGAAAACGACACCACCTTAAAGCTTGATGAAAATAATCAATCTGAAGTTGAAGAAGAGGGACAAGGCGGGATTGAGGGAGAGGAAATTATGTCGGACATTTGCGCAGGCAATGACGATGAAGGAGAACATACACATGCAAACGAAGAATGGTATAAAGATCTGGAATTAAGTGATGACGAAGAAGACGAGGAAAATGAAGGCGACAATGAAGAAAGTGCTGTTGATAGGCCTGGTTTGGATAAAAAGCAAGACAACAGTGAAGGTGATTACGAAGAAGAAGACTCATACGTAGCAGATATTCTGGACTTTGATCTAGAATATTATACAAGACCATCGCCTCCACCGAAAGATGCCAGGTTGGATATTGCAAATGCTGAGACAAAAGCTATGGAGCCAGAATGTCACGACAAGCAAAAGTGCACAGAAGGTGATTACGAAGAAGAAGACTCATACGTAGCAGATATTCTGGACTTTGATCTAGAATATTATACAAGACCATCGCCTCCACCGAAAGATGTCAGATCAAGCAAGTTAGACGAGAAGGAAGAAGAGATAGAATTGTCCCGGCAAGCAGGATGTAGCAATCGTTCGGAATTTTCAGATAGCGAAACCCATGCAGCTGTAGAGAATCTTCTTGAATTGGCATCGGAGCAAGACAGTGACAATGCCTTGCACACGGATTCACTTCTTCAGTTTGACTGTCCACTTAGCATCAGCAACAGTGCCAACAAGGTCAAACAAGAAGAGCCTAGTTTTCAGATAATAAACAGAATCATTGAAGATCTACCACCACAAACGCAAGTAAAGAAGAATGAATTTCACCGTCGTTTCATACCACTCAACAACAGTAGCAAGCATGTATCTAATTCTGAGATGCTTGAGCTGCCTACGTTGACTAAGCCAGCCGCGTCCTTTGCAAGGCCAACTCCGCAATCATGCCATGGCCAAACAATCAAGCATGCCCATAAGGAAGCCAATTAAGCGATCACGAAGAGAGTCAAAATTAAAAGTGCAATTACAAAAACTGGTGAAAGAAGATCCAATCCCCATAACCAAGCCACTTAAAAAGGTACACTATCTACGAGCAACAAGAAAAGAAAGAGCTGGAGAAATTTCCCACATGCCTCCTTTTCATGAAAAGCACGACGACAAGCGTAGTAGTGCAAGCTGTAAGCGGCAAGGTGAGCATAGTAAGAGCGAGAATGTACTTGCATTTGACGCGAAGAAAGCAGCAAAGCAGGTGAGTATTGTCTCCATGAAAAAACTTCAACCAGCTAAGAAGACGAAAGACGCACCAGGATCGGCAACGAAAGAACCAAGGCAAGTAATCGTGATCCCTGACGACGAGAGTGATAAAGAAGATAAAAGCACGGACTCACCTTCATGCCAAGTAGTTAAGTGGGTAAATGCAAACTGCAAAGTAACACAGAGGAACAAGAAGCAGCAGCACTTGTCACAACAACTGCAATGCCAGCTTGTGAGCTAGCCAAAAAATCATCAGTATCAGAGAAGTATGTAGCGGCGAGAGAAGAGGCAATGTTAGTTGACTCGAGCAACATAGATTCGGTGTTGACACGATTTATCCCCAAGACAGCCAAAGAATGTGTGAAAGTGATAAATCATGTGAAGAAGTACATTGGTGAAGAGAATGAAAGGGAGAAACAAATGAAAAGAAAGCGAAAGGCAAAGGGAAATACTGCCAGCTCGAAGCTTAAACGAACGAGGCCTAATACACCAACGGAGGAGCGGGAAATCCCGTTGGCAATGAGAGTGTATTTGTCCTTAGGAATATATCCATGGAACGAGAAGAACAAGGCATGCTTAGCAGCTGATGACAACAACTGTGCGGTAAAGATACCCGATTGCGTGAAGAAGGCAGTTCTTCGATATCGTCAATGGTATCCGACAATGCACGATAAGTTATATTGTTTCGAAGGTCATTCGTATCATCTGTGTGATTTAAAATTATTTGGTTGCTGGGAATGCATTCGTAAGTATTATAGCAAAATTTATAGATGGGCTTTTAAAGTTGGTCTTGTCAGAGAATCAATGTCTAGTTAATATAAATGACCAAACTCTATTTTTCGATAGGTAAAAATGTATTTAATTTATTATATCCAATAAATGCCAATATCCTTAGGTAGAAAATTATTTGCTAGAAAATTAAGCATCATCTGATATCACAGGAGGACAGTTGACGGGTATGAGGTAAATGACATTTCACAAATTTTTTCATACTATCATTTTTGTGCTTACACTAATGGCATTCTTGTTCGTCATCCAGGATTCAGGGTAGTCTATATGAGATGTCGTGCAACTAGACGTGGTCATGCAGTCAGATTGGCAATGCGAGCAAAGGGAAGGAAGAGGACTTCCACGTGATAATAAATTAACAAGAAATAGAATAATTTAATCGTTTTCATCAAATCGCTTGCAGACAAATGGAAATAACTGTAGAATTGCACGTCAGATGCTTGCATATTTTCATGTATTTTGTCAACCTATGCTCTAGATAACTGTTAGTAGCCAATGTAGGCATAGTAGTGAAAAGACAATAAGCACGATAAAAGACTTTGCCAGTTACAAATCTTGATTTTTTTGCTTCTCTCAACTGCTGCCATCCAAAGGAAGAAAGGGAAAATGAAGGAACCTGGAACGAGTTGCCTAGACGATTTTCGCGCCAAGTACAGTTATTCGTCATTTGTCAGCGTGTCTATAGAATGCAGTAATATTTCTCACGTGAAGAGAATTTTGGCCAACTTGACGAATTAAATCTGCTTTTTAGCTAACTAGAAGCATGCATTTATTGGCATCAAAGAACAACAAACGAGCATATCTTGCAAAGTCAGGTAAACCATTGTCTGATCAAGTTGTCGAGCATTTTTCAACTGTTTACTTCGTATTTGAGGAGCCTGCATGATCGAAGTTGGGCTTTTAGGCCGATATGTATCAAGAAGTTTCCAATGCACATCAAGTCTTTATTTGGGCCTGGTTGTTTGCGGAATTCAAATGTGTGTCACTCAAGTCGTCGTGAATTTCGAAAGCATTCTTGTGGGCAGCAATGATTGAATGCATACCTACATGTTAAGTCTAGATCGCTATTCGCTGGTTTCATACTATCTAAAAGGGACATACACTGTTATGTATTTCACAAGAGGCTGCAGTGATGTGCTGCAAATTGAGCATTCCATGAATTGTGTGCGTGACTCTGTCGTTTCAAGGTGGTCCATGCCATCGGTTTGGCATGATGATGGGGCATAACTTCTGCCATCTTTGATCAAGGCGAAAACCGCTGTACAGGATTGCCAATTAAGAATTACGTCACAATCGTAATTAATCGACTGTGCTAGATAAGGAGGGGCCAATCAAAATCCCTTGTGAATTTTTATTCATTGAAAGCAATCACAGAGTTCGGTAGCTTTTTTCTTCGTTTGCGAAACACGCTGAATTTGAGTTGTGCTGTACTAGTTTCATCATGGCTCAAACACATACCGGTTCAACCAATCAAACAACAGGCTGTCTTCAACAGGTGAGTGCATCTACTTCGTCTTTAACTTCGATAAATTCATCTTCAACCTTCGAGTTTTTTCATTCGACGCTTAAAAATGGACAACAATTTTCTTTGAATTTGAAGGCAGTAGCACGCAATTTGTTTAGAATTGCCTAAAAAAAACTAGCACGCAAAGCCAGTTCTATCTGATAATATATATGTGAACGATCGCAAAATGGAAATTTTCGAATAATCAGTATTCAAAATTTTGGGCCTAAATAACCTCTCGGGAAGAAGTCGATTTGTTTACATTTGTTGCCATGGTACTGTTGAAACTGTATCAATATGTTGCCGTGAAAGGAGGAGCCTCGATATCGAGTTAGTTAATTAGAAAGCTTGAAAAGGAGGCATGTTGCTATCTATATGTTCATCATTGAAAGCAGCTCTATGCTACGTAGAAGCTTTAGTACTTCTTAAAACGTACCCGGTAGCACATGGTGACTAACAACTGTAAGATTTTCAATGCTTTTCGTGACAGCTAATTCAACGAATTACAATACAGGTCCCGTTCGTCGACTCGAAGGAGACAAGACGTCTTGGGCTTCTCTGTCAATTGAAGACAAGCATTGGTAAGATAACATGTTTTCCCTTTCTTGGCATCAACCTGGCATGTTATTACTCAATGATGTTCATAAAAAACGACTTCATTGCAGATCTGATTTTCCACGTCGTGAAGCAACTGTTTCATGAGTATGTCGATGCTGATCCTCAAAATCCTGTCCATGGAACCAAGCAGGCAATTTTCAGGATTCAGGTAATATCGCATCTAGTATACCTACCTACTGCAATAGTGGCCAGAATGCAGGGAAATGGTCAACTCTTCAAACTGTGCCCGTATTCTTAATCCGCCACCTGCCTGCCCCCCCCCAAACAACGTTGTCCCTAGAAGAAGGGGCACACAACCGTGAGAAAGCTGTTTTTGTATGGCAATGGCTAGAGGGGCACGCGGGGTTGGGTGAAGCATTCTGCCACTATTGTAAGCACTCTTATCACGCTTGATCGGGTAGTCAAGTTTGCTCATTTCTTAGATGTACTCATTTGGAAAGCCATCATAATCATTCTTATTCATTAATCTAGCTCGGTGACAGAATAAACAGTTGCTTACAAGTAATCAGAGAACTGAAGCAACAAGTAAATGAATACAATTCATAAGTATTATTAGCTAATATTTCACAAGTGCATATGAGCATTTCACATTGTAGCGAATTTCAGTACGATCAACAAGTAATCAGCAATCGTTACTAATTTCAATTGCTGCATGATTATTTTTGCTCTATCTCAACAGTTGAAGGATTCAGTTCCTAGCGATACCCAATCATTGGTGTGTACTTTGTTGCTGCTCAAGGTCACGTGGAATAACATTCACATGCAATTTCAGCAGGTAAGATGCCACTTGGCACAGGTCAACTATGTGGACGTCGTGATTTGAGAGATGTGTCTCTCATGTTTGTCACATTCCCCACGCCAATGACAAGCAACATATATTTCAGAGTGAAGCTCGTGACCGTCAACATTGGCTAAGAGAGCTGACATCTGCTGCAATGGTAAGTGATTGTTGCAATAAAGCAATGCTGTCATTATTCACAAACATTTCTATGTTTGCCTATTATTTAGGTTACGATGACAATATGACCGCAATCGATACAAGGGTAGGCCAAGTGCAAGCCTTTTCTCCCGACCACTGCTGTACGAATACAGATCTTTCTTGCCTTCTTGATGACAGCGTCATCAGAATCATCCCTGAAATAATTCCCGGTTAAAGGTTCTTTCGGCAAAAGAAGCAGGTGCAGTTGTCAACCCAAGTAGGAGAGGAAGTGGGTGTCCGAGCGCACGCATGCGCAGTAGAATTTTTATTTTTTTCTAGTGTTAAGATCACGCATGCTCGAGAGTCTTCGAGAATTGAAAAGAGCATGAACGGTAAAAAATAATCGAAAACGATAACGGGAAGCTTGTGGAAAGTTAGTTTGAAGTTGCAAAACATCGCCAAAGCTGATAAAAAACCCACAAAAAGCTTAATAACTAAAAAACGGTTTTGTTTATGAAAAAGATTTTTACACCAATAAAAACAAAATCTCTTGATTATATTGAATGAATTATTTCATATTTTCCATGCACTTATAAGATGATAAGAATTTGTTAAATAAATCGCAAGAAAACAGAAAATTTCGAGGAACTGAAAAATTCACGTTCTCGGCTCGAGTATGAATTCAAAGAACCAATCAAAAACTTTCGAATGCGACGTTCGAATGTATGCGTCAAATCTCTGTCATGAGAAATGAGAAACTTCTGGAATCTGGAATGATATTCAAACACACCGGACATTCAAAAAGTAATTTGCGTTTTTTCTGCTTCAAATCTTTTTTATCCTTACAGCTTTATTTGGAATTAATTCATAATATTAGTGATTATGATTCGTTTATTTTAGAGTTTGAGAAAAAGAAGAATATATGAATATATTTAACTATTGAAAATGGGATTTTAATTGTGTTTGAATGTCCGGTATGTTGGGCACTTTTGCCGTTTTTGGGGAGAAATCACCGCTGCCCAAGCAATAATGGTGATGAAGTGTATGATGATGGTGATGAAGAAAATGATGAAATAATAATGAAGATTTTCATCCATGCATTGAGAGACGAAACTATACAAAAAAAATATATATTAAATGATGAAGAGGATGATGAAGAATAATTTAATAATAATAAAGATAAAAATGATAATTGAGAAAAAGTATCACTGTGTGTATTTATCTATGCTTCTACCTCTCGACTGCGCATGCATCACTTTATGGCTCGAACCTTCTTTGAATGATTACATAATCTTCATTCGAATTGGCATACCTTAATCAGGTGGGCTAGAACCGGCCTCTTAACTGCGCACGCGCCAGTCGCATCTTCATCGACGTTCGAAGGGATTTCGAGTAATCTATAAAAACGACAAATTTCACTTATTATCTCATTAGCGAAGATGTTGTTAACATTAGCACACATTATATTTAATGACTTTAGGTCATTTCTACAAAGAACAAACAAAGATTTGCTCTTAGTCTATTTGAAGGAACATTTTAGAGATGTAATGGGCATTAATTCAAAGGTTCAACTTCGACGCATATGTCTTGGGAAAGTATACAAGAATTTACACAAGTTTATGGGATTTGCTCAAATAAGCGTTAATTTTGGAAATCTACCACAAGCAAACAGCGAGAGCTGAAACCAACAATGTGGAAAAAGGGTTGGAAAAAACCAAAACCCCTACAGTTCATCCCTAGAGAATTTTGGAGAGCTGCCGGAGTACCGAAAAAACAACGCGATAAGTGGGCATATGCAGATGAAGAATTTAAGAAATAGATTATAAAAGAAGGAAGAACGCTACAATTTAATAGCTATAATATAATCATGGCTAGTATAGCAGCAAGTGTTGTAGCATCAATGCTGATAGACGATATGTTGAAGGATGATGGTGGAGTTGAAGCGACTAAACTAATGACGGGTGAAGGAAAGTATAAAAGGGATAGAATACGAAAACGTGAAAGGAGAGGAGAGAGGAAATCAAAAAACATGGGTTCCGCAATAGCACGTGTAGCAGCTAGGCAAGCTATTAAACAAGCTGTAAGACAGGGTGGAAGAGCGATAGCAAAACGAGATAGTAAACAAGCTGTTAAGAAGATGGCATTGAGAGGTGCTAAGAAAGCTGCAAAAGGTGGAGCAATCGTTGCAGCTGGATATGGTTTAGACACAGCTATGAGGAAAATGCAAGGCGGCCGAAAGCGGAGGATGCGAAGGAAGCTGGTTCGAAAGAAGCACGAAGTGGGACTAGATCTATAAAAATAGCAAGAGTAAGGACCTAACATTTTTAAATGAACAAAATTGAAAGAAATAGATGAACAAATCTCAGACAAAAAGCTCATTTCCAATAAGAAGTTCGTGGAGATAGGAGCTCGGGAATAATTCATAATGAATCGAGTATACAGAATTAATGTTGATGAAGTAGAAAGAAAGATGTTGCATTCTATTTTAAAGTCAGAAGGTGAAGTTGAATGTATAAACATGGCAAATTTAGAGGATGCTTATGTATATCTAAGAACGATATAAGAGGTTGTGCTTGATAGAAATTACATTACTCGATTTACAATCGACACTGACATGGTAAAAGAAACACATGAATTTGTTTTACCTGAATATCATAGTAAATTTGCAAATAGTGTAAGATGTGCCCGCATGAGTGAAACAGAGACAATAGAATATTGTAACCCTGATCAGATAGAAATTTTATTAAGCCAATTAATAAAGAGGCAGCATTACTATAATCCAATAGAATATACAGCATTGTTATTATGGATTCATCCTTTTCCTGATGGAAATGGAAGGTTGGCGAAGTTGCTGTATTTTTATTTAACTGGAGATTTAGTAGAGTGGAATCAGGATAAATTTTTAATTGATATGATTAAAGTTCAAGCTTCAAGCAGAAATTGTAGAAGAATTTACCTCAAACACTTTCGAAAAAAAGTTCTAGAACATTCGAACTTCGAATGCTAACACCACCTTTCAATAATAACTAGAAACTTCAAAGAAGGTTCTGGAACATTCGAACGATGATGTAATCGAGAAAATTAGCAGGAGGTGATGTGAAAGAAAGCATAAAAAGCGATTTCGAAGTGGTGGAAAGAAAAAAACATAAGCAGAAAAACTCTAACATCATATAGAAAGCTTCCAGAAGTTTCCAGAAGCTATCAGCCAATCAGATCACAGGGATTTATCAGAAGTTTCAGAAGTTTCCAGAAGCAGAAATCTCTGCAATCTGATTGGTTGATTTATATACATAAACAGACGTCTGAAGCTAAATCAAATCAGTCGTGCGGAGCTGTTGAAGAATGCAGGGCTTAAAAAATCACTAAAGAATCGCTGAAGAATCATGGCAGAAATTTATGAAGTTAGAAATGAAGAGGGCCTAATCAAGACATCATTTGCTGTTCAAGCTGCCTCTAACAATTGGGTGTTGGTGGTGAAAGATATGATTAAAGGTGCACTAGCTGTAAAATCAATGGCTATTTCTCATGCAGCACTGGCTCGTCTCTTGGAAATAGTTGATAGCAACATAAATCTCGATGAGATAAATCATAAATTACAATTTCAAGGAGAAGATGTTACAAGTCTGTTTGAGAAGAACGGCGTCATCATTGAAACGAAGCGATATGGGGGAACGTATACTCAATTTCTAACCCTATACACTGAAGTTTTGAGCAAAGAAGAAGCACATGAAGATAAGGCTGAAATCTACCTGCAGAAAAATGGTGATTTTCCCATAAAGTTACGTCTGGGAATACGAAGATGGAAGAATGAGAAACCAACTAAAACTGGAATAAATCTAAAAGAAGAAATGTTGGAAGCATTGCATGGAAAGCTTGCTGATCTGAAAATGCTAGCACCGTCATCCCGCAAAAGGCCTCTGTCATTGATTATACCATCATCTTCTGGAAGTGCCGAATCTGATGCGAAGAAAAAAAAGAAAGAAAATATCACAGCTCAAAAAAAGAAAGAAGCATCAGGAAATGACAATGAAATGCTGCAAAAAGCATATTCTGAACTCCAAGAAGAAGAAGATGCTGATGTACGAAAACAAGAAGCATATGCTAAAATTCTCTTGAAACACATTTTCAAAAAAGCAAAAGAATACTGTGAAAAATGCTCAACTACCGAGATTTACTCTACATCAATTGATGCTACTCACCACAAGCAAGATTGTATGGTTCACAATGCTTTCAGATTTTTATCGTTTCACATCAGTTATGTCAACGCCGATACGCTGGCTGAGGGGAAAGAATCGTTCAAACAATCAATGCTTGATGAATTGAAGAATGGACGTCTAACTCAAACAATCAAATCCAATGTCGGAAATCTGTATGATGAATTATCACATACAAACCTCTCTACATCCGTATATTTGCTACAGATATTGAACAGAATTATAAACAATTTAGTCACACCATTTGTTTAAGTTTTATGAGCATTACTTGTGTTAAAAACAGTTTTTAGTTATTTGTTCTAGAAATTGTTATAAATAGAAGTTAGTTATTGTTGTAAAGAGACGTTCTAGATTTGTTATAAATATGAGTTATGACTTGAGATTTAAAGCACCTTTTTCTCTGATTTTATCTGAAGTAAGCGGAAGCGGCAAAACTACTTGGGTAGAAAATCTATTTAAAAATTATAATAATATAATCGATCATGGCAGGCAATATCCCAATCTCATGTGGATCTCAGGAACGAACCAGCCAGAGCTATTTGAGCGTATTAAAAAAAGTTTTGTTGGGAATTGTAGATTTATTACTGAATTACCTGAAAACTTGTATGAAGAAATCGAGAGGTCAGAAAAAAGATTAACTATTGTTGTTGATGATCTAATGCATGAAATTGCAAACTTCAAAGATTTGGGAAAATTGTTCACAAAAGGAAGATCTCATCTCAACATTAATGTTATTGTTATGATGCAAAATTCTTTCCCAAGAGGAACGGAAATGAGAAATTTGGCTCTCAATACTCAATATCAAGTATATTTCAAAAATGCTAGAGACAGAAGTCAAATTAGATTTCTCGCATGACAAATTATGCCTGCATCTCCTAAAACGTTTCTTGACATTTATAATGATGCAACAGCAAGAATGTATGGATATCTACTCTGTGATTTCACCCAATCAATGAATGAAGATATGAGATTTCGAACAAATATTTTCCCTCATGAAGCTCCCATGGCGGTGTACAAGTCTAAAAAAGGTTATAAATAGCCATCTATATGTTTATGAAAACAGCAAAAATGACTTCTTTTGAAAAGATAATCATACAACCTAGCGAATCATTTCCAACTGTTGATGAACCGGCGATGAAAAAGCCCAAAAAGATCATAAATAAAGGAAGAAAGCCTAAAAAGCGTCTATCAGGTGGTAAAAGAAAAGAACATACAGACGACGGAAGAAAAACTCTATAAATGATAAATTGTTAGAAATATTAATTGATTTGTTATGAATCTAGAAAAGTTATATTCTGATCCTTCTGTTCCGGGTTCTCTTGGAGGTTTAGATAAAGCATATAGGGAATTTAAAAAAGTAATTCCTAATCTAACAAGAAAAGATGTTAAAGAGTGGAGTAAAACTAGTCTTGCATATTCATTGCACAGACCAAGTAGGAGGAACTTTAAACGTGAGCGGATACTGACTAATAACAATGATTATTTATAGGAATGCGATCTTGTTGATATGGCATATTTGAAAAAAGAAAACAACAACATTACATTTCTATTATGCTGTATTGATACTTTTAGCAAGTATGCTTGGGTAAAGCCTCTGAAAAGAAAAACAGCAAAAGAAATTGTCGATGCTTTTAAAGAAATTTTATTGGAAAGAAAGCCCAAAAAGGTACGATCTGATAAAGGTACTGAGTTTGTAAACAAAGACTTTCAAGCTTTGCTGAAGAAAAACGATATCGATTTTTAAACTGCAAATAATGATGTAAAGGCAGCAATTGTGGAAAGATTCAATAGAACACTTAAAGGAGGAATGTATAGATACTTCACAGCCAAAAATACATTAAGATATATTGATAATCTACAAGATTTTGTTGATTCTTACAACAATACCTATCATAGATCTATTGGTATGAGACCTTCTGAAGTTAATCCAAACAATGTGAGCACTGTCCGAAAAAAGCTGTTTAAAAAATAAACTAAAAAAAATAAAAAAATCTTTAAAATTGGAGATTATGTAAGACTGAGTTTGAAGAAGAGAATGTTTAAGAAAGGTTATTTACAAAATTATACTGAAGAAATATTCAAGATTAGCAAACTATTTAAAGAAAGGTATCCAGTAATGTATAAAATTGAAGATCTCCAAGATGAAGAGATAGATGATCGCTTCTATAAAGAAGAGCTACAACATGTGTATCTTCCAAAAACCTTCGTCGTCGAGCAAGTGTTGGAAACTAAGAAAAAAAGAGGTAAAAGCTTCTATTTAATCAGGTGGAGAGGTTATCCTCCCCAGTTTGATGAGTGAGTAGCTGAAAGTCAATTAGAGACAATATGATTGATGAAGAATTTGACTTGGTTCTTCCTTCAGGATTTGTTACTGATAGATTAAAACTAGTAGATTTCACAGTTGATTTACCTCACGTTTTTCAATTAAACAATAAAAGAAAATGGGAAATGGCATTACTACAAATGACGCTGCCAGATAGAGGAAAAAAATCATTACATGATCAATACTGGTTTTCAATTTCCAACGAGTATGTGATTATTACCGATGAAGATGGAAAATTGATTTCTTGGGGTACAGATGGTTTTTTCTATGAAAAAATCCGTCTTGATAAAGAAATTATCGAAACCCGTGATAATACTCTGATGTATTATGAATTCAAAAGACTTTTCAATGATAGAGTCTTGGATTTCCCTGAATTTGGATACATATTAAAAAACATGTTATCAGTATCATTAATTGATGGAAAGATACAGTTTGAAATGAAAGATCATTTGAAAACATTAGGCTTTGCAACTTATGGAGGTAAAAGACGGAGATATACTAGTGCACTTTTAATAACATTTTCAAGACCTTTGGCACATTTTCTTGGTTTAGAAGATCTGGTCACCCACACTTTACCAAATGGCTCAACAGTCAAATACTTTCACTATAAGATTTCTGATAGTATACAATCCAGACAAACAATGAAACTGATTGTTTACAAAAGGAAGGCAGATGGTGACCCGCTGACTGGAAGAAAGATAAACTGCTTAAGCAGAATAAAGGACGGTGTTCATCTAAATGAACATACTTCTATAAATGTAGAATGTGATCTATTGGAAAGCAACTATCTTGGAGGTGTTAAGAAACGAAGAGTTTTGAGAAAACTAGCATTTTACGTGTGTTTTTAAATGATATAAGGTAAATCAAAGGTAAAAATGATAACATTTGTAAATAAGAAAAAATGTACAGGGTAGTAGCAGCAATGCAGAACAATAGGCAACAATACACATCAGCGATATAGAGGTGGTGGCGATGTCTAGTAAATGTCATTATCATCATAATCATCATCAGTCCACTGTGATGGAGATAGTAAATGTAAGGGACGCAAGTAGTGGTAGAATATGGCAAAGGTAAATATTTCCGCTATGATAACGATCAGAAATGATTGAATACGAATAGGGTGTGGAAGAAATTCGAGTAAGGTCCAAGAGAGATTGGATTTATTTGAGGATCAGTATGGTAAAGAAAAGAGTTGTGTGTGCGAATCGTCAGCTATCAACCTGGATCAGCGTTTCGGGGGTTTGATGACAGTACGCTTTTATGATCACAGGCCCCCCAGCACCGCGAAGGGCACCATCGCACAAGATAATGAATGCTGAAGTTAGAGACAATGGAAAAAACAAGGCGCGTACAGCTGATCAGCTAAAGAAGACAAGTATCAGAATTCAGAAGCGCTATGAATATGTGGGGAATAGGGATATGGGTAATGTGGGGATATTCCATAATCGTAGTTAGCTCCTCATACATCAATTTTTAAGTAGTAGCTACCATGTGTCCAAAATAAGTTTATCTGTTTGGAGGGCAATTATGAACACATACGAGATATTTTCCCACCACAATCGCCTGAAAATATATTCGAAAGTAGACTTAGAATTCTAGATATATATACATATAGTCTCCTTGGGAGAGATCTGAGACCTTGGAAAATTGAAAACAGAGCTGCCACTCTCTGGAAGCTGAAACCACTCTAATGCAAGCTTCACACTCCTATACAGTATACACTGTACACATTTTAAATATCCCGGGGGTTGTCAAATGCCCCGCGGCTGGGAAAAATTTGACTGTCAAATGCCCGGGGGCCAGGAATTTTTTCTGTGCAAATGCCCGGGGGGTGTCCCGGGGGATGGTCAGGGTAAGAATTGAACAAGACATAAGGCCAAACCATTCGCATTTCATCCCTGTGATTATTACATTTACATAAACAGTTTGTTGCATATTGATGAAGAAAAATTTCGTGAGGTGTTTCTGTTGAAATTCACCCCAGAGCTGGGGACGGTAACCAGAAACTCGGTAGGCGATGTCTCGCTAAGCAATGGTGCTGTACGCTAAGGTTTCGACCAGAGAGTCAAAGTTCTTGCGGCAAAATGTATCTATATAATATAATCAGTTGAGCTCCCAACACTGAGCTCAACGAGCTGAAACTGAGCAATGATAATAGGTTTTACAGAGTATTTAAAACTAGATAACACATGTTACACAAGCGTGGTTACATGTAAAATACCCTGTACTTCAACACCCACGAAGAACAGAAGCCCTGAACACGTTGGTGACTTCAACGCGCTCCACTGGCTCTATGCATCTAGGCGCGAAGATAACCTGGGCCTCGTGCACGTACGTTGCACAGAAGCCATAATTAAGTACCTAAAATTCTATTGTTTGTTAAATAACTGCGCATATCCAAGGACATCTCGGTGTCCACGTAATCTTTAAGTAATCTTCATAATATAGTCCACGCAGCTTCAATAACAATGAAGGACATCTCGGTGTCCACGTAATATTCAAACTACAGTCTTCAAATTCTCTAAATCTTCGTAATATCGTATAACTCTTCATAATTCTTCATAATTCTTCATAAATCTTTATAATCTTCATAATTCTTCATAATATTCGTAATTCTTTATAATCGTAATAATTCTTGGTAATCTTCGTAATTCTTTATAATCTTCATAATTCTTCGTAGTACAAAATTCACCTGCAACTCGTTGCAATTCGATACGTGAATTGTTGCCGCTCGCAATAATCAAATATAATAATGATAATAATGAAATAGCCGCTACAATGATAATAATAATAATAATGATAATAAGATGGGCCCCATGACAAAAACAAGAGACTTAAAGCAGACCATAAGCCCTATGTTTACGCTGATCTCTGTAGTTAGAAGCTTAAATAGAAAGTTATAACAAATATCATTTGAGCCATAACTAGAGTGCACGCAACAGGCCACTGCCCTAAATAAGTCTTGAAAATGATTCCCTTCAATATGCATATGTATATCTTAAACTTGAGCACAATCCCCATTCAAACATTTAATGGTGTCTTTCTGTTGTTTGATAAGGCCAAACCATTTGCATCTCATCCCTGTGTTTATTACATTCGCATAAACAGTTTGCTGCATATTGATGAAGAAAAACAAGACATGTTCTGTAATTACAATTATATTTTAGGTTACAGGATATGTATATGCAACTGAAACTTAATTTTATTTCATACACACTTTTTATAAGAATATTGAGACTCAAGATTGCTAAAATTAAGAATAACAGCCAGGCTTAAAGTTCTCTTGAAGTATTATTTTTATTTATCAGAGTATTTCTGACAGTTTTCAATCTTTGTTAATAGTATTTTAACCGGGGCAGTTCACAACAAGTCACATTTTCATAAGTAACTGTTGGACTTTATGAGTGTACCCAAGTTTTTCAGGAATCAGGAAATTTTTGCGAGCAGGATGCAGGAATTTGAAACAGCTTTCGGGAAGCGGGATTTGCCTGGATCGTCTCAAATTCTGCATCAGCCTTGTTTCATGTGTCTCATTTTGGAATGATTGTGGCACAAAAGTATCTGAAACAGAGGCAAATGTAATAATGGAAACATAGCCTCAACGAAATCACATTTTCGTTAGCATTACACCCAGCCGATGCAGCGAGAAGAGACTTAAAACAGACCATAAGCCCTACATTTACACTGACCTCTGTCTAAAAAGATAGTTAGAAGCCTAAAACGAAAGTTAAAACAAATATCATTTGAGCCATACCTAGAGCGCACGCACCTGGTCACCACCTTAAATAAGTCGTGAAAATGATTACTTTAGGCATTGATACACTTTTAGACAAGAAGCCGGATTTTGCTAAAAACCATGGTTGGGAATCAGGAATGGGGCTAAAAACGTAGCGGGAATTCTGGAATCTCGGGGACTATTGGGTACCCTCCTTTACGTTTAGTTTTGGGCATAACTTCAAATTATCAGAAAGAACTATCCTGCAGCGGCGGACACGTTAAGCAATCGGTTCTAATTACAGTTGCCTAGTTTGCGATAAGATCAGTGGTCGGACACGCAAAGAAAAAGAATTTTGTTTGAAATCATTGATGTCCTTATACTGACATCCATTCCCCACCATATGATCCATGAAAACCCCGAGTCCCCATTTCCATTCCAAGGTTGCTCCAGGTGCATGATGACTTAAATTGAAATCCTTGAAGTCGTCATAGTTGGAACCATTCCCCGACCACATGGTCCATGGAATCCCCGAGTTCCGACTTGCATTCCAAGGTTGTTCCAGGTCCATGTTTTCTCCCATGACTTAACTTGAAATCACTCAAATCTTCAAAGTTGCATCCATTGGCCCACAGCATGGTCCATGGGATCCGCGATCTCAACTTTCATTCCAAGGTTGTTCTGGGTCCATGTTTTCTCCCATGATTTAATTTGAAATGATTCTGATCCTCATATTTCCATCTTTCCCCCATGGAAGTGCAAAGGTTGCATTCCATTCGAATGTTGTTCCAGGTCCATTTTTTCCGCGATGCAAATGTTCGTGCACTTCTGAGCGTGCCAGAAACGTCTCGATTTAAACCGAACGGAGAGAAGCGTTGCGATTGAATAGTATATCAGAAAACACAATTGGATCCATTTAATGCGAAATTTCGATTTACAGAATATTAAAAATAGAAATCAAATTCGTAAAAACATATTTATAACTACACCAATTCCATGAAAGCAATACAAAAGTGCATTGTGGAAATTTTAGAGGGGTCCCAAAGTTAGATGCATCTAAACACGCAGTCAAAAATTCACGATATATAAAAGGGTTTCAAATACAGCAGATCATGAAAATTTTAGTTGATTCACTCACATATTTCACAGACCAAATGCACAACTTTGGCATTTTGAATTGTAGCTCAGTGGTGGGCACTTTTCCAGTTTAGAATCCACGTGAAGTGGAAGCAATTGTTTCCAGCTTGAGCACACGTCTATGTTATGCAGAACGAAAATGACGCGCTTGAAATCCACTACTTTAGCCTTGGGATGGCCAGTCGTGAACAGTTCTCTGGATGCCAAGGAGAAAGGGTTTCGTGGGATTTCATGCTTTTGGGCACGGCCTGCTTCAATGCAATATGAAAATAGCTGTTTTCGAGTCTGGCCAGTTAGAGTTTCACATGGAAATCTGCAAAATCGATTTAGAATTTTAGTATTGATCGATCAGAGCTCTCTCAAACAAATCAGAGTCAATTTATAGAGATTATGATTGAGATTTTGAAAATATATTGCACGGCTGGAGAAATTTGAAAAGCGAGTTGTTGATCACGGAATCTGAGCTGAATAAAACAATACAGCTGAGGGGGAAATATAGAAAAAATTTAGCCACTTACCAGTGAAGTTCTTTGGGAAACAGTTCTGAATAGCAAGCTCGAAGTAAAATTCCAGTTGATTGCAAGGAAGGGCAGAATAGGTTTCAGGCAACTGCATGTACTTTGAATGGCTTGGTCTTACTGAAATCAGGAAATTGCCGTTTCTGAAATTCGTTCTTTAGATGGTTGCATCCAGACCTGTAATTATAAAAGCAGAAATTGACAATTCACGGCTTTAGCATTCGATTTAGTATTGAAAAGATTTGTAAAGCAAAAAATAATTGAGAATTTTAGATCGCCCAGAAAGCTCTGTAAACAACGGATCATAATAAATGGAAAACAAAATAAGAAGGACACAGAGGAGTTTAGTAGAGGCAAATGGAAACAACTTAGCAACTTACCAGTTGAATCCCGAGAAGCTTTTAGTTGGAAATCTCGAGTAAAACGGCAGCAAAAATAAAACGCAGCAACACAACGAAAGCAATTTCATTCGGTTTGTCCCGTCCCAAATTCGAAAACGGACATCCACTGCACGCTCGCTGAAGGAAGGAAGCAACTTCCTCGTCAATCAAAGGCCAGAGTAACAAAAGACGCAATGGGATTAGTGTCAAACGCAACAGGGATTCATTGTTTTGAAAACGGTAAACAACGCTCGGGACATGTTCCCCTCGCACTGAAAACAAAAGCCTCGGCACTGCGGTATGTGACAGAGCACACAAAGCAGAATTCAAACGAAAACAAAGGGCGGAAGAATTTTCGAAGGAGAAAAGTGAGAAAATCTCGAAAAACACTGCGAAATTTAAGCAGAAAAAGAGCAGGTACACTAAAGGAGGCTAAGGGGAATAAATCGAAGGGTTTTCGAAAAATAACACGAAAAGCACGAAAGGGCCAGGGTGGCTACAACACCCGGAGCGGGTGGGCTTTGACGGGCGTTTCCGTCACCGCTCACATATTATATAAGGAGGGATGGCTTATTTTGTTATGTGATGGTGTCAATTAAGAAAAATTCACAGTGGACCCACACATTGTGAGGAAATTGGATATGTTGAATTATCCTCAACACTGCAGAAATATTATGTTTACAAAACTTCCCTATTGTTTTTATTTTCAATTTATGCATATACAGGCTTTCGTAGGAAAAATATAGTAGGCATGCTAACAGCCACGCGCCTGAAGTCAACCAGGTGTGGTGGCGTGTGACTATTTCTTTGCAAAGATTTATGGTAAATATGGTAGATCTACGCAGAAATTACCAACGCGATAAAGATACCAGCAATAATTAGAAGGATTAACATTTAAACTTATCACAAAAACCCACAAAACTAAATGATAAAAAATTTTGTCCAAAAATAAATGAAGGCATATGATAGTTAGCACACATGGAGAGTGCACCAGGGCATGTGCGTGCAATGGCATGCCTTTCCCATGAAAGCCTGCACATATGAAAGACTAAAGTGATGACATCATAGCAGGGACCTTTATAAAGCCTCAGACCAAGGAATATTAAAGAACCCCTGCTAACCATTAGGCTTTGCGTGCGGTACACAAGAGAAACAACATGAACAAAAGAAAGCAATTGCAGTGAAAAATCTTTATGGTTCTCCTTTCAGGCTTGCAGAAGGACACGAAAAATCTAGGAAATGAAAACAGGTAACTCTGCATTCCTCTGGACGTCTCGGAAGACCCATTTTCTTCTCTGCATCAATTCCTACTTGATGTTTACACCATAACGTAAAACCAGCTTTCCACCCACGACTTTCGTGTTATCTGAAAGTCTATTTGCGGTGCATTGTGGGATGGCAACAGTGTGCAAAGCCTTGTGGTTAGCAGAGGTTCTTTAAAAAATAAGGGCTTGAATAAACCATGTCATTAGTATTGAATTTATATTCTACAGGGATACTTTGATGGTCAAACAGCCTCATTAAGCAGTGTTTTTTAGTAGGCAGGTTACCTTGGAACGTAGAAGTCAAAAACCAGACTGATCATTTGAAAACAGAACATTTCAGAACAGAACAGAATATTTGTTCATCATAAAAATTTCTAATCATTGTGCATTTGTTTTGACCCAGTATTAACTTTGAATGAGCTCCAGATTTTAGAATTATAGATCCGATAGGGGGGCTCTTTTCTCGTTAGTCTACCTACTTAGAGAGTTCCATTTTGGTCCATAAATTGGTACAGTTGGTTGGTTATAAGTTTCTCAATGAGGCTCTAGATGACTGGTAAGGCTGACATTGGTCTGTAGTTTGACTTTTCCGTCTTTCCTCCTCCTTTGAAAATTGGAGCAACTCTTGCTATTTTCCATGTGTCAGGAAATTCAATAGTTTTGATGGATGTGTTGAACAAGAGAGCAAGTGAATTTTCGATAAAGAGTAGAGCAAGTTTCTAAGAGAAACTAGAGATGTTGTCATTCCCAAAGCTCTTTGCAGCTTTTACAAAGCTCTTTACAATTTGCAGTTTTAACATGCAATGCCACTGGATGCCAATGCAGCTTTACTTAACAAAGCTCTTTTTTTATACAAGTGAAAGTCTCCAGGCTGGAAAAGTACCGCCCACAGAAATACATCTGGACTCAAGATTAAGTACTCACTTTAAAATCGTAAATTCAAATATTCGTTTGGTAACATGGCAACTTCATTTGCATGCAAGTGGTAGGCCTAGGCCCGACTGGCCCCCTAAGATCTCGAGATTTTAAACACAATGATAAGGAAGCGCAATAAACCTACTTTTCCGTAGACCTGTAGCAATCTCTTGTGCGATTTCGATCTCATTTTTTGTCGACATGACATCGATTATATGTAAATAAACATTTCAATCCAATGCTCCAAGTTCCATCTTCTGGTAAGGATCCTTCCCACTTCAACTGTTCCCGCCATTTCCTGCCACAGAGAGACACAATCCTCCGCAGTAGCGCCTGATTGATTTGTAACTAAAAGAATAGCGATTCTGACACACATATAGTACATCCTGCAATTAGCCCCCCGGGAACTTCTTTATTTTTGACATTTTTCGACGGAGCTTATACGAGAGGGGGGCTTATTAAATCATCTAAAACAAGTCACATTGCAAAGCAACCAGAAAACACTATATGATTGAGAGCAGTCCACAGCAATCGAATCAAGTTTTAAAGCTCTCTTCAGGCGTGCCATTATGTTTGCATGTTGAAAACAGTATATGGCCTTTTCAGCAGAGGCGGAAATTTGTTTTTTCAGGTGGGGGGGGGCTAAGCCTCTAAAAAGAAACAAGTATACCGACAAATGGCCAAATTTTCCGACAAAAACGCTAAAAACGGCGATTTTTCTGACAATTTAGCAAAAGGTGCCCCCCACCCCCACAATTTCCGCCCCTGCTTTTCAGTCAATGAAAGAGGTCCTCTCCTCCCATACCCTGATTTCACGACTGAAATTATTAAAGATAGCGAGGTTTCGTATAACCTTCAGAGAGGAACTGACGCACTTTTACCTGATGTCAGAACAAGTACATAGATGGTACCCAATAGCCCCCCTAATTTCCGAATTCCCGCTATGATTTTCGCACAATTTCCGATTCCCGACCACGGTTTTTAAAAAATTACCGCCTTGTACCTAAAGGAGCGATTCACGATTCCAGGAAAACCTATTGTGGAAAAAGGCCCTTCCCGATTCCTGCCGAAGATATAAGGTACACTCGACATATGGAATTGAGTTGGGCAGGGCAGATTCATTAGAAACAAACTTTTGAAAATCTCATATCCACTGAGTAAATCGACGCTTTGCGATATTTTGAGTGTGGAGCATCTCCCCCCGTAATCCCAGTAGCACTAACCCTAACACTCTGGTGATTCACATGAAATAAAAATAATGTAGCAAGTACGCTTGTTACAATGGTCCGAAAAAAATTCCGGATACCTTCAGAACAGGGGCGCATTGCCCCCTGTCCCCCTTTCCCGACCACGGCTCCACTGCTGCCAACTTTCATAGCCAGAGACTATGGCAAGCGAAAGTCACCATAATTAGAAAAACCCAGTTTTTCTCAGATAAACTGGGTTTTTCCCCAGATAAACCCAGTTTATCAGAAAATCCCAGTTTTTCTGCTAGATAAACTGGGTTTTTCTAAAAACTCGTATTTTCTGCAGATAATTGGGGTTTTTTAGATAAACTGGGTTTTTCTCAGATAAACTGGGTTTTTCTCAGATAAACTGGGTTTTTGTCAAGAGTAGCCGATTTTTATCAGATATAACCTTATTTTGTTACTCCCGGATTTCAAATTTCACGAGACATCAATAGCGCACACATCATTTTCGAAATGTTGCGTTATATTTTGTGGATTATTTTATTCAAGTGTGCGTTCGCACCTTTACCTGATAGAGTGGACAGGGCTTCAATAGCAACCGTAGGTACTGTGTTTCATCGTATAAGAATTGGATTGCAATCTGTTCAAAGAATGTTGGTTTCGCAAGATCGTGAAAATTTGAATTCCGCTCGTCGAACAACGAACAAACTTCTTCAGAATCTCAGAAGAATACGAACTCTTGTCGAGCAGGCTCACTTTAATAGAGTAGAAACGGATTTGTGCACTGTTTCAAATCAAATTGATGCTGCGATAATGAGAATAAATGATGCAAATGTTGTCCCTGCTGTAACTCAAAGACTTCCTCGAACTTCTTTACGAGGTCGAAACATTTTTCGAGGTGCACCTCGGTATCAAATAAATGAAACAAAACTGGAATATTTTCTAAGTATTGGAATGAGCATTCGGCACATTGCAAGAAATTCAGAGCATCTTTTGGGGAGTGTGGTTCACTATAATATTTTGCACAGATTTATAACGCGGAATGGCATGGTCCCTCCAAGACAACGTTTTACCCAGATGAATGAAGATGAACTCAGGCATGTAATTCAGAGGTTAAATAGACAATATCCTAATTCTGGTGCTGGTGAGATGCTGGGATTATTACAATCACAAACACCGTCTATCAGAGTGCAAAGAGATGTTTGCCGCAGGATACTTGCAGAAATCGATCCTGTAGGCACTGCCAGACGATGGTCGCAAGCAGTGAGAAGACGGCAATACAGTGTACCGTCACCAAATTGGATTTGGCACTTAGATACAAATCTTGCACTTATCAGGTAATTATATTTTTTGCTTCAGCATGAAATTTGGTATGCACGTTGTTGAAGGAAAACAATTGCTAAAGCGGGTTCCTCTTTTTCGGAACACGATGTATGTTCATCCACCGGGACCCGAAGTACTGGCAAATCTTTCATATGTAATTATTCCCATAATTGTCTCATTCAATTTCAGGTGGGACATAGTTATTCATGCAGGGATTGATGGTTATTCGCGTTTAATTCCATTTGCTAGAGCCATATCAGACAACACAGCTCTTACAGCACTTAGAATATTTATTCCTGGCCTCAGAGAATTTGGTGTGCCTAGCAGAATCAGGACAGATGGTGGCTCGGAATACAATTTCGTTCGAGGATTGATGGATGCAATTAATGGTGAAGGATGGGGTAGTGCAATTGTGGGAAGATCTGTTCACAACCAAAGAATAAAAAGACTCTGGAGGGATGTATTTGCGAAGGTGCTTGAAAAGTATTACAAGCTTTTTCATCACATGGAAGACCATCGTATCCTCAACATTACGAATGATATGCATTTGTACTGTCTTCAATACACATTCATTCCTCGCATTCAGGAGAATTTGACACTTTGGACAAGAGCCCATAACAACCACAGACTACGGACAGAGCATAATCGCACCCCCCTTCAGCTGTGGCACTCAGGTAGCTTGGAACATTCACACAATAACAATACTGCGATGAACAACTTGTTTCGACGAAATGTAGACAATATTGGACAAATCATCGCCAGGTTTTTCCGCACCGCTGATCTAGCAGAGCCAGGTGACATAGCGGTGGTTCCACAACGTGTTGCGAGACCACTGACAAATGCTCAGTTTGAAAATTTACAACGAATCGATGTTTTAGCAGATTCACAAAGTGACGGTCTTGATATATATGGAGCTGTTTTCAGATATGTTTCGCAATGCATGCAATAGTATGTTTACAAAAAGAAAGAGAAAGTTTCAAAAACAAATGTTTAAAAGTAATACACATAAGAACAGAACAATAGCAATGTTAAAATGAAATGGGTATTATGTATAATAAAATTTCAACAGAACTCATAATAAACGTTTGAAAACTCTTCAAGTTATAATTCATGGATTATAATTCATAGTTCATAGATTATGCTTATAAATTCATAAATTAAATCATGCCAAATCTGCTCCAAAGCTCTGGGTTTGCAAGAAGTCGCTTCATAATTTCAGATAATGACTGAAATGTTAAAAAGTACCTTGAAATGTGCAGACTGCAGGAGCACGTGTTTGCTTTCGGCACCATTCTTTCTTCATTAATTTCTCCGTTGAACTCGACTCGAATAGTCTCCTGTAAAATTTCGCTACCAGAAACAAAGCGGAGAAATGTTGCTGCATCTGTCTGATTCAATGACACAAGGAACGTCTGCAAATAGTCAGCTACTCTGCTTTCCAGAGCCTGCAGCTCCGCGTCATCTGACAAATTTAGTGACAGCTTCGCAACAACTTGCAATCCATTTGGCATCAAAGATTGCAGTAAATGACAAAAATCGGATTCTTTAGGCTTCCCAATCAGCTTCAAAGCTGCTGCTGCAATCGGATCCCTCATGTTTTGCAAGTAAAAAAATGGTTTCACAAGTGTCACATATCTTGCTAATGACACGAGAATGCTCTTTAGGTTTTCTTTTCTTGGTAAAACACCGAGATCATACTTTCCAAGAATAACTGCAAGGTGGATTCTGGTATTTTCTGTTAGAATTGCTTCCGTCAAGGCAGTATTTATTTATGATTTGTCTCCTGCATCCAAGCTTTGAATGAACTGCTCCAGCATCAATTCACCAGACATTTCTTGACCAGTTAGGATCCAATACAATACTCCATAATTGATATAATAAGGCAAATAACCACACAAAATATAACCATGTAGTAAAACTCTACCAATAGCATTCAATTCGTCAACATTCATCATACTGACAGGGTTGAACACAGGGTACACCTTATCAGTACCTGCAAAAGACGGTTTCAATTTCAACCAAAACTGAGAAAACAATTCCCTTGTTAGTCCGTCTAGGTCATCCCCTTGCTCATCCTGGAAGTGGACATAGATTTTACTCTGCACAATTTGTGGGTCCTTGTATTGTTCAATGGTATCTTCAAGTAAATTTCCTCTGCGGCAATCAGTTGTTGAGTACAGGACATAGATGAGCGTGCCTGAATACGGTTCAGTGCCATTACATCCTCGCCAAAGGCAGGTCTCAGACTTACTTCCTCATCTTCTTCATCGCCTTGAACACTCAATACATCATTCCACGTATTCTCCTCGACAATGAAACTTCTTCCTGTTCCAATTGACCATTGCTCTAGGCTCAAATTGCTGTATTTTGGTAATACATAATCTCTCTCATTTGCATCTATCAGAACGAAATCTTCAATGCCTTCCTTTGCGGCAACTGAGCTATATATATCACGTGGGTTACATTGCTTATTAAATCTGTAACGCTCTGTACTTCTTTGTGTAATGATGGTGATTTCAATCAAGCTATTTACGCCAGAAACCCCTTCTGCAAAGTTAGAACTATTAATTGGCACGGTGCTAGAAAATTGCCACTGTAAAATTGGTGTATTTGGATTTTCTGTTTCTTGTGTATCTGCCAGAAATCCAGAAAAGTTGTCGCGTGGAGCATGTGCACGATGTGCAGCAGTTGCATCTTGGTTTGCTTGGCTTATCACTGTAGTTGTGGGCTCAGAACTTGCTACGGAGAATGACGCAGGTGTACCGGTACTTTCATTGGCATTGAATGTTGAGGAGGATGCTGAAGATGTTTCTCTGGGACCTTGTTGAACCAAAAGCACACCTTGGTACTTAAGCTCCCAAAGGCTCATTGCATCTCGTTTTGAGATTACCTCTCGCTTCTTTCTTTTGTTCATTTTGAACATTTGGAATTCTCTTTGCCTCAAGGTTGGAAAAATTTCTTATATGAGCATGTCTATTTGAGATTCACTGAGATGGATGGAGACAGACATCGCCTTTGCTTTATTCAATGAATCATTGAAGCATTCTTTTGGAAATCCTATAAAAAAATCTCTAAAATTAACCAATTGAAAAAAAAAATAAAAAATTATTTGAGAAACATTTTCCTTATCTTGGCATTTTCCAGCCGCCCCGGGCCTGCGAGAGGGTGTATTCCACCCCTGACTTATAGGTATAGGTATAGGTATAACAACTAAAGGTGGTACCAATCAATAATATTATCAAAACATAGTACCGTATTTTCTCGTTTAAACGCCCCGGGGCGTTTACTAAACTCGGCATTTGATAATATGATATGTTTTCTTGCCAAAGTACAGATGTGAAAGGCCACGTGGGGATATTTGGAAATGTTTGACTCGCTACAAAATAGCAATTTTGGAGCCTTAGGTTTGTCGGAATTTATGGCAGAAGTTAAATATAAAAAAATAATAACTAGGAAGAGGTAGGAACAAAATTCGGACAGCGAAAGAAACACAAAGCAAATTTAAGAATATTCGGTCTTCTTACACAAGATATTTGCGAAAAACAAAAACAAAAATTCCATGTGTGCTTCTGCCATGTTTTAATTTTAAACGCAGAAAGTTGCCGCCACTTTGTTATTGTGCGCGCTTTCTTATCACATGTGTAGCATTTCGGATTCTTGTACAAATTTGTATCTATGTGTTAATCTTGCGTGTTTGTATAGCCCTGTCCACACTACACAAACTAACCCAGGTTCGACCCGGGTTAAATTAAACCTGGGGCGAACCCTGTTTTGTCTACACTTGATTTTCATGTTTTGTAATGTGGACGCAAAGTCGGGGCGAGCCCAGGTTAGCTAACGCTACGCATGCGTAGTCAAATTTTATGTCGCTGTGCAAGAAGAACAAAACAAACAAAAATATATTCCACCACAAAGACAATCAACAAGATGGAAGGTGCCGGAGTGATAGTGCAAGTTTCCATTTCAATTTATCAATTTATTTATTTGTTGAAGCCACGTGAGATTGTTTGCATGTGAGTGATCAAAATTGTATTTTTATTTTTCGGCGCGCAATGCAAAATGCAAATATGCGCATGCGCTGCAAAAACTAACCCAGGTTCGCCCCAGGTTTGTGTCCACACTTGAAATTTTTACACTAACCTTGGTTCGACTTGGGTCGAAACCAACTCTGGACATGGGTTAAACTAACCCGGGGCGAACCCAGGTTATTTGTGTCCACACTGCAAAATCTAGCCTGGGTTAACGAAAACCTGGGTCGAACCCGGGTTAGTTTGTGTAGTGTGGACAGGGCTTATGTCATGTTCCGGTACCGTGTCTGTCTGTCTGAGTAACACCATCGTGTCGTCCAATATGTTCCCTCTGTATTTGCCGCACGTGTATGTGTTTGATTAAGCGATATATTCTGATCTTAATGTGTAATTTATTCAGTTCAGTTGGTAATTAAAGCTTGAACAGGCGGCATAGTCTATTAACCGGACCTTGAGACTATGGACCCCGGACCCCGGACCATACCATGTGACCGGACCGTAGGACCGGACCATAGGACCAGACCATAAGACCAGACCATATTTTCGGACCAGAGGGAATCCCCACATTTATGAAGTAATTTAAATTAATTGTTACGGCTTCGGTGATGTCTTCGGTGATATTTCCGGGCATGACGATATTTACATTCGTGACTTCTTGATAAATTGTCAACTTGGTTCCTGTCTAAGGCTCTACTCTTTCTCTGTTCACCAATGTTTCTCTCATCATGAGATTCGAACCAGCAAATAGTACGGACACATACAATACACAAAATGACACAATCATATTTATTCCTTCATTTCTGTCACGAAACCAAGAGCTTCTTGAAAGCATACAATAACGACTGTCGAAAAACGACAAACAACGACAAACAACGACAACAGTATCTCCAACACTGCACAAACGGCGGCCCAACAACACTAAAACCAAAAGACTACGGCAAGGCAACAAGATCTTTCTCAAGCATCCTCATCCCCAACGTTAGGTTTCTTCCCCTCGATCACAACGAGTTACTTGTAGAAATATATTTTTGAAACTCGATTTTGCTACCAAAGGTTTCTTGAGTGTTAAATTTGTTAAATGCTAAAAGTTTTGTTAAATTTGATTCTGCCACACGAAACGTTTATTGTTGTTGAAATAATTATGTTTATTATTATTATGTTTATTATTATGTTTATTGTTGTTGAAATAAATAATAAATAAGTATATCTCTGGATGTGTCCTGCTGATACACGTTACATTACAAAAACTACTCAAAATCTAGCACGTTTCCGTATACAAAAGGACTCAAGAAACCTTTGGTAGCATTTCATAAGGACTCTTGGTTTCGTGACAGAAATGAAGGAATAAATATGATTGTGTCATTTTGTGTATTGTATGTGTGCGTACTATTTGCTTGTTCGAATCTCATGAGAGAAATATTGGTGAACAGAGAAAGAGTAGAGCCTTAGTAGACAGGAACCAAGTTGACAATTTATCAAGAAGTCACGAATGTAAATATCGTGATGCCCGGAAATATCACCGAAGACATAACCGAAGCCGTAACAATTAATTTTAATTACTTCATAAATGTGGGGATTCCCTCTGGTCCGAAACTATGGTCTGATCTTATGGTCTGGTCCTATGGTCCGGTCCTATGGTCCGGTCACATGGTATGGTCCGGGGTCCGGGGTCCATAGTCTCAAGGTCCGGTTAATAGACTATGCCTGAACAGGCAACATCTTGTGTCTTTCTTATTTGAATATCTGTTTCATCGCCACGCTACACATGCTCTCGACGAGTGCGAAAGACTCAACGATCCTCAAGGAATAATCGAAGGGGGCTTTTAATCGAGGGGGCGTCTAATCGAGGAAATACGGTACCTTTCAGTTTAAAACAAACAATATTAGAAATAAAACTTAGATAATACGTAGAATGTGAAAAGGAATATGAAACTTACCATAGCCTTGATTCATGTGTTGTTTTACAAGTCCGTGTGTAGTAACAGCAAAATTTGGGATTTCGGATGCTTCTGGCAGGTGGTACAACTTTAGCGTCACAACTGTTACCTTTGGACCTCGACGTGATTTGCTCTTTTTCTTTGTGCCACTTTTCTTTTGATATTCCATGTGTCTTAATGTATCAACGTTGGAAATAGCGTTGGACAAGAAATTGTCGAAATCTTCACATTCAAAACTTTCGGCCATATCGCATTTAGCTACTAAAATTCCACTTGTGGTGAACGGTATGTGGCATATATCTCCCCAGATATTTTCTGTTCAAAAAGCACGATCAATTTCCAGCCACATCATATTCGTATATTATAATCAAAAGCGAAAACTTTAGTTACAGAAAACTGTCTGTACTCTTCAACACCAACAACTCTAACTTAACTTCTCTCACAACGATCATATCAAGTTACAAAATAAATTAAATTAACGGGGGGTAAACCCGGGAGCCCTCACACTCTCCCCCCTTTGAAATAAATGTCTCCTGACATTTTGGAAAGTCCGATTAATCTACATCGTTCATATAACTCATCTTCTCTTTAATTTCGAAACCCTGCTCCACTGACAATATCATCCATTGACCAGCGGTGGTAACGTAACAAGCTGCGCAGCATCATTCAAATTTCTAGTGTTCAAAGCATTCATCGACGTTTATCGGGTTAGTCTTGGATAAAAGTATCCGGTGGCGATAGGGCATCAGTGGTGGTTTTGTCTTTATTAATTTTTTTTTTTTTTTTAATAATAAAAAATAAGTATATGTCAAATGTGTCAACAAAGAGCAACGTAAATTTCAGCGTATAATAGTTGTAGAATAATGCGTAAATCGCGGTCCATTCCGCTAAAATGTCAGTTGAGCGACTAATATACAGGCGGTACATATCCGTGTGGCACAAACGCGTTAAATTGTGGACTGAAGTACGGAGGAAAATTCATCGGAATGTGATACGCTGTATGGGGTGGAGTAATTTGCGGTATTATTGGTTGAATTCGTGCTCTTATATCTGCGGGCTGGCCTAATCCATAATACGAAAACATCACAGGTGGGTTGCGTATTCTTTGAGGTCGTTGGTTAACATTCAGTTGAATCGGCTCGTTCGAAGGGGCCATTGGAGTATTAGTTGTTACATTGTGAGGCTCTTCATTAACTTGTGGTACCTCTATCTCATTGTCTGAAGGTAATCCTGATTCTCCATTCTCGGCCGCTTCTGTAGGTATGTGTTGCATATGTCGCGTGACTTCGGAGAGCTGGTTTGGGTCAAATCCATATTCATCTGCTGGCCCCTCCTCGTCTGACTCAATAACATGATTTGGTTGACGCTGATTGCGAGAAGACGCTGGCCGACGGTGATGAGGTTCTGGAGGATTCTCTGGCGTCGCTTCATGCGGTAGAAATGGGCAAGGCAGCATCAAATTGCGATGAAGCATTCGCTTCCTCCCCGTGCCTTGTGCAAGTGCAACTTCATAAACTGCGTTATGGGGATCTGGTCTCCGAAGAACAACATACACCTGGTCTTCCCAAAAGGATCGTAATTTTCCCGGTCCTCCTCTTTCTAATAGACGTTTTACTAACACACGATCACCCGGTTTCAGCTCGGTGGCAAAAGCTCTTTCATTGTAGCGTTCTCTTCCCTTCTGCATACTTTGTCCCGATTTCTCAGCTGCGATCTTGTAGGCCTCTTCCATGGCTTGCCTCCAATCCTTCAAGTATTGCGGGTATCTCTTACACACGGCGCTTTTTGTGCTGCCAAAGATAATATCATTGGCAACCTTGGCTTTCTCCCGAATAGCAATTCGTAAGGCGAGAACCCGGTAGAGTCATTTCGAGTACAATTGTACGCAAATATCAACTTATTGACGTGATCTTTCCAACGAGACTTTTGTGAATCCGAGAGGCAACGTAGCATGGAGAGCAAAGTTTGATTAAACCGTTCACACTGTGCGTTGCCCATAGGATGGTATGGTGTTGTCCGTGAACGTTTAATGTTGGTTAGTTGTTCTAATTTGTGGAACAAATCGTTCTCAAACTCCGTGCCCTGATCATGATGTATCCTTTGTGGGTATCCAAACCTCTGTATAAAATCGTTGAAAAGCTTCTCAGCGGCAGTCTTAGCTGATTTATTCGTAGTTGCATAACCTTGTGCAAAACGGGTAAAGTGGTCAACTATGACCAAGATATATTCATATCCCCCTGCGCTTTTCTCCAAGTGGACAAAATCAATGCTAACAAGCTCAAACGGTGCACTTGTTTTTATACTTTGAGCTGGAGCACGTTGATTGATGGTGGGCTTTTTACGCTGTAAACATTCGCAGACTTTAGTAACATAGTGTTCTATGTCCCCGGCCATGTGGGGCCAATAAAATCTTTCCCTTGCTAACTCTATGACCCTGTTTGCTCCAACATGACCCATTTCTTTGTGAAGGTGTCGCAGCACTAGTCGATGATATTTTTGTGGCAGTACTAACTGTTCTCTGTCACTGGTTTTTCTGTAGAGAATACCGTCTTGCTCTATTTTAAACTTAGACCATTCATGCATCGCGGTACGTACTGCTGCCGTTTCTAGATGCAATTGTTCTTGTGTAGGCTTCCCATTTTCTTGGAAGTAAATCAATCGGCTGATAACTGCATCCTCCATCTGCGCTTTCCTGATGAAATCTGTTTTCATTGGCCAATATTTCCTGGTCGTCGGATGTGCGAAAAATGCATCAATGGTTTCTTTATTTATTGTTAATGATGTAATCCATGCTGAACGGTGAGTGTTCTGTGCGAAGTTAGCATTGATTGAGGCTTTGATATCACCCAAAGAAATCTCTTCTGTACATTTAGACATAAAGGTGTTGATATCAGTGGGCATCCGAGACAAGAAATCTGCATCTTTGTTGGCTTTTCCAGGTCTGTACTTTATGGAAAAGTTGAAATCAGCAAGCGAAGCGACCCATCTATGTCCTGTAGCTGTTAATTTTGCCGTTGACATGACATACGTTAGGGGGTTGTTGTCTGTATACACTGTGAAGCTTGGACCATAGGCCAGATAATCACGAAATTGTTCTGTGAAGGCCCACTTCAGAGCAAGGAATTCGAGTTTTCCGCTGTGGAGGTAGTAATTTCGCTCCGCTGGTGTCAATGTTCTAGATGCGTAACCTATAACACGCATAATTCCATCTTGCCTCTGGTATAGGACAGCACCTAAACCTTCTTGAGACGCATCAGTGTGCAGAACGAAAGGTTTCTCGAACTCAGGGTATGCCATCACGGGTGGATTAATCAATGAATCAATCAATGTATTTAGCGATTGTTTATGAGATTCTGTCCACTTCACCGGCTCACGTGCTGGCAATTGAGAGAATTTCGACTTTGTTGTGCACTTCTGATTTTGGGTATCAGTTGTAGTATGGTTTCCTTTCAATAAATCATAGATCGGCTTCGCTGTCCTTGAAAAATTTGCAATGTACCTGCGATAGTACCCTAAAAGTCCGATGAGGTGCCGAACATCGCTGACTGTCTTTGGGATCCATTGTTTTAGGTTTCTGACAGCTTCTGTGCCTTTAGGATCTGGTTTGTACCCTCTTGAGGAAACTATACGTCCCAGATAGTTCACTTCCTTCTGGAAAAAATGGCATTTCCGCGCCTTGAGCTTTACTCCACTTTCTCTCAGTTTCCGCAGGACCCTTCCTACATGTTCTAAATGTTCATCAAATGTTTGAGAATAGACGATCACATCGTCCAAGTATGGTACACAGAACTTGTCACGATAGTCAGTTAGCACAGTCTCCATGTACCTCTGAAACTCACTGGGGGCATTTTTCAACCCAAATGGAATCCTTTGCCATTCAAACAAGCCCCAAGGGGTTACAAATGCTGTCAGATGTCTACTATCTGGATGCATAAATCCTTGATGATAGGCTTTACCTTGATCTAAGGTGGAAAACCATTGTTGTCCAGCAAAGCCATCTAACGTGTCTTGTATCCGTGGGATGGGATGTCGATCTGTGATTGTCTTGCTGTTTAATTGTCGGTAGTCTACACAGAGCCTCATAGTTCCATCTTTCTTCCGCACCACTACACAAGGGCTGCTGTAGGAAGATCTTGATCTCTGAATAAATCCTTTGTTCAGTAAATCTTCAACGTACTCTTTCAGCTCGCCAATTAATGGACGCGGAACACCCAAGTACGTTTTAGCCACTGGCGTGTTATCAGTTAGCTCCATTTTCATCTGAAGGTTGTTCGCACAGCCAATGTCATTGTCGTCTTTGCAAAATGAACCACGTTCTTTCATGAGCATTTCATGAACTTTCTGTTTTTGTTCAGCTGTGAGATGGTCGTTCAAAACCACTTCGGGCACAAAGACATTGCTGAGATGTAGTGGTTCAGCTTCCTGAGTAGCGGTATTCACTTTAACTTCGCTTTCGGGTTTGGAGTCAACTGTCGGTTCTTTGAGAGTCACATCAATAGGAGTTACTGATCTCACCAACTGTAACGTGCCAATGACAGTACGACCCTTCAAAACGATATTATGTGCACTAGTATTTGAGACGATGAGATTTACTCTCACATTATTTCCTCCTTTCAAGTAAATTAGGGTCTCGTCAATTTCAATACCATTTGGCAGCGACTGAAAGACGTCATTCTCAAACATAACAGGAGTGTCCTTGTCTACATGTCCCGAGTTAATGCGAAATGACAACTTCTTCGTTTCCTGGGCGGGAATGGTAATGTCTCTTTTCAATGTTTTTACAGCTGATAGATAAGGGTCATTTTGCATTTGAATACAGTTAATGATAGCATTTACATTTCCGGCAATCTTCCGAGGTAAACTGTTTTTTAATAACAAGGTTATCTCATCAGTCCCCAAGCTGCCGTCATATTTACCCACTAGTTCCTCCAGTACATTGTAGCCTATGATTGGGTTATCGATGTTGGATTCAGTAACCAGCATAGGTAGGTCGATAACTCCGGTACCAGTTGAATTGTCCTTGAGTTCACACTTAACATTAATCCAGCCCAAGTAAGGCAGAGTTGTTCCATTTGCTGTTTTCAGTTCAAGGTTTGCACCAGGATCAAGAAGATCTTCAATCTTATTTACAGTCGTTCCTTTCAGCTGACTTTTCACCTGTTGCAAACTAATAATCGACACTTGAGCTCCGGTGTCCAATAATACAGGGGTTTCTACCCCATTGAGTCTACAAAAGATGATACATTTATTTCCAATTAGTTTTGCAACTTTTGCCTTTTCCCTCGGTGTTATATATGTGGCGTAGACATCTGAGTTGTCAGCATCAACAAGACTTGGTCCAACATCAGACTCTATTCTCTTTGTAGAAACTTTCTGGATCGCTATACAAAGAGTTTTGTGCTGATTCCAGGCACTAACTTGACATCTCTTGCCACAATAGCTCACACATTTGCAACCACCGCAATGGAAAAGCATTGTTTCTTCCCTCTCAGTTCCACAAAAACTACAGCACTGGGACTTGTATTCTCCTTGTTCGGCTACTGTCCGTCCCGTGACAGCAGCCGAGGGGGTTTTCCGAATTCTTACAATTGTACAAAAGGTGTCCATCATCCCCACACTTCCAGCAGTGACGACATGATTCTGCATTTCCTTCAGCCTGACACTTTTCACAACCTCCACGCCTCTTTCTCGAAGCTTCAAAGGGCCTCCTGCCCTGTGTTTCTCCTTGGTTCTGTCGCTTCTTTACATCTCCTCTAAGTGTAACCATTTCTCCTCTCAGTGCTCTGACCTCTGCAACAAGCTCTTTGATCGAAAATGCCTCATCATTCCTTTTGTCATCAATCTTAGTATCCGTGGTTGACTGGACTTGGGCCACTTTGGCCTTTCCCCTTTGGCCCAAACCTAACTTTAAATTACGCTCCGATTCTTCAGTGACAGCGATATTAAGCTCATTAATAAGCTCAGCATCAGTAACGCCTGGCTTTTGAAGGTGAGGGCGCATTCTCGTCCTCAAGATGTTGCTTATTAATCCTGTTTCTACAGCATGCAGGAACATGGACTGACACTGCACAGGCTCATACCTGACTTTTGCGTTACCTGCTTTCGAAGCGAAAATTACCTTCTCTCTCAGATTCATTGCACGCAGAAGAAAATTCTGTGGTTCTTCAGTTGAATTTTGTACCAAATTGGTGAGGCTTGTATAAAGCTCGCTTGCGTTCTTTTCTTGAAAATGGGCACGCAGAATCTTCTTTATTGTTTCTAAGCCTGATTCCCTCATGGCCTCGATATAATCTTTCAAAGGAAGGCTCGCTGAAACACACCTGATAATTCCATCTATCACTTCTTTCTCCTCGTAGCCTTTCTTTAATCCTTCCTCGATCTGCCTGTTTAAACTCATGAGCGACAAATTGTCTTTCTGCCCCTGTGGCCCTAAGCCTCCCACGATCCGAAATTCACGTCTGAACATCGACTTTAAACTTGCTATGTTAGAGCCGTCCGAACTAATCCCCGTCTCATTTCTAGCGGCTCTGAGCCTCTCCTTGGCGGCTTCTAGCTCTCTCTGTTGCTTCTCTTTCAACACAGCAATATTGGCCTCCAATTCTTTAATTTTCTCTTGTTCCGCACTACTTCCTTGTCCCATTTGCGAAACCACAGCGATACAATCATGTAGAAATGATTCCCTTTCCTCTTCTTTCAATTCCGAGATTAATTTCTCAAATTTTGAAATCAAGACCGTCGTCAATCCTAACCGTGTCTCATTTTCAAATTCGGCCTCAGGAATTTTAAAATGAACACAAAGTTCGCACAGTTTATCTTGTGTCAGGGGCACAATAAATCCAGCTAATTTGATCTGAAGCTCCTCTACTTCACTTGTCGCTGACATTTTAATTCTAAAGTTCGTTCCGATAATAAACGCCGAAGAAATTGTCAACCAGAACCAGAGTGCAAAATTGAATAGATTATAAACAAAATCAGGAAGTCAATCGAACAACCGACTTCAGAATACTCAGGTATAATATACATTGACACAGAATAATTCACGAATGGAATCTCAAACCTGTCACGTCGTGGTCACCAAATTTGTGGCATATATCTCCCCAGATATTTTCTGTTCAAAAAGCACGATCAATTTCCAGCCACATCATATTCGTATATTATAATCAAAAGCGAAAACTTTAGTTACAGAAAACTGTCTGTACTCTTCAACACCAACAACTCTAACTTAACTTCTCTCACAACGATCATATCAAGTTACAAAATAAATTAAATTAACGGGGGGTAAACCCGGGAGCCCTCACAGGTATATGATAGTCAGTCACATATTAGTCAGCCCGACCAATATATTTATCTGAGAAAAACCCAGTTTATCTGGAAAACCCCAATTATCTGAGAAAAACCCAGTTTATCTGAGAAAAACCCAGTTTATCTGAGAAAAACCCAGTTTATCTGACCAAAACCCAGTTTATCTGAGAAAAACCCAGTTTGTCTGAGAAAAACCCAGTTTATCTGAAAAACCCCGATTATCTGAGAAAAACCCAGTTTATCTGAGAAAAACCCAGTTTATCTACAGAAAATATGGGTTTTTTAGAAAAACTGGGTTTTTCTGGCAGAAAAACCAGGATTATCAGAAAAACCCGGTTTTTCCCCAGAAAATAGCACCATAATTAGAAAAAATGGGTTTTTCTGCAGATAAACACAGTTTATCTGAGAAAAACTGGGTTTATCTAATTATGGTTACTTTCGCTTGCCATAAGAGACTCCTATCACGTCAGATGACTTTCTTACAAGAGGGTGTCATCCATCACAGCGACGACGACAACTATGCGATGCCCATGGCCACGTCCCGTTAAAATGTCTGAATGGAGTAAAAAAAGAAAACAAGAAACAGAAATTCATGTCTTTCAGAAAATGAAATTGATTCTATATCATACATTATATATCATATTATTATTTATGACAAAATATTAATACACCTAATACCTCTAAAATTATCAGACCCGAGCATCATGTGACTGAGTTGGCAACGAGCCGTCATAAAAGGTATATACAGTGATAAGGACACCTCAGAGTCGACAGATAAGAGCAGGGATCTATTTATTTCAATGGTAATTTAGGCCCCTTTTCCACTACAACAGTGACAATGTATTTAAGTGACTTGAAAAATGACAATGAGCCTTTTACCTCCCCCCCCTCTAGGTCCGGAAAAACTTTGGTCGTACGGTCACTGATTTGAGGAAGGTCTACGAAAAACAAACAGAGAATCCCACCCCGGAGACCGGAAAAATTAAACTCGTACGGTCGCTGACTGGAGGAGGATCCATGAAAAACAAACAGAGAATCCCCCCCCCCCGATATTATTGTTTTTAGCCTATTTTAACCAAAAAGATTTAAGAGAAATTAAATAATCAAAATCAATACTTTTAGGCAGAAGGCAGGCTGTAGCCTGAGTACAAACAAGTTCTAACTGTCGTGAATTGTTCTTGCAACCTTTGTAACAAAAATAAATTGATATTTTGTTTTGGTTGAAATTGGGGCTACAAGCTGCAATAGTTACGGCAATTCATCTCGCAACGTTGTTGCAAACAAGTTTCAAGAAATACTCATCGAGGGGCATTTCACTCTTCAGAAAAGGGTACGGGATTTCCATTATAACAAAAGGATTTACCAGAGATTTCCTTTAATACAATCGGATTTCCATGAAAGGTGTACGAGATTTTCATGGAGCGATTTGCCCCTCGATTCTCAACGCGAAAAAGGGCCTTTACTCAAGTAAGAAACGAATGGTATCAAAAGCCCACGGCTTTTTCTTAAAGAGGAGAGGCATCAACGCAAAATTTTGGGCCCCGAAAATCGCAACAAGACTTCGGCCATATGCAATGGGGCCAAAGTGGTGTCGAAAAATATATCCACACGATTTGTATCCCATACGTGTTGTGAGAAACAAGCGAGAGCAACTAGCGCGTTTGAATTTTTGACAACCTACTATTTTTACGGTTCAATGGTCATCGACCAATGGTCATCGACCACATAATCAATGGTCATGTGACACCGAAAAGAATCGAAAATTCTCGCTTCACGTGTATTTACTAAGTTCCTGTCACGAAGCAGTAGTAAGTCGAGCCAATAAACGTACAACTCTATTTCCTCACTTTTCTCTTATCTTTAATCATCAATCTTTAACTTAAAAACATCAATATCTATCTTCTAACTCCTAACTCACTTCTATCCTCGTTCTCCACTTCCTCATATATTCCTCGAGTCTCGTCCCAGACTCCTACTACTTCACATTCCCTTGCTCAGAAGCAATGTCTGACACACGTTGATAACAGTGGTTTCAATGAAAATTCCAACAAATGCGACCAAGTCAATTTCTAGAGCAATCTTCATTCTCGGATCTAGTCGACTTCACCGATATCCGTGCTCGCACGCACTCGCACCCTTGCTCGCTTCAACTTTCTTCCTTTAATTTTGACCCCTTGTTATATTTCAGACGAAGTTAAGTCATCTTGTGATTGTTTTCCATGCTCACATAACACACTAAAATGACCAAACAACAATTTTGTGGATGTTCATTTTTTGCGTTGATGCCTCTTTAAGCCCGAAACGCACGCATGAATGAAGCACATGAGAGGAGCGACGCTTCACTTGATTAAGTACATTACAAAATATTTAGCTCAACCCGAATAAATTGGCTCGACCAATCTAGTTGAGAAGTAAAACTGTGGCACGATGTCGAATCAAACTTCGCGCTTATTATGTGCCTAACCTAATGCATTAGACTGATTACATGGTCGCAGTAAATCGCAACTCTATGATCCTTGCTGACAGATTTTCAAGCAATTGTCACTGCGCATTGGCCTCGTTTCAATGGGCGACAAAAAAGTGATTTTTGCAGTCCAAAAATTTTTCTGTCATATTATAAGTCCCAGTATGAGCGGTCTCGGTTTGGCATTGGTGTGGGTTTTATGAGCGATTACTAGGAGTTATGTAATCAGTCTCCTAATGGATAAATTATTTAGATAATTATAAATGATTTTGTTAACTTAGTGTTTCCAAGCGCAAGCAAATGAAATGAAACCTGATCTCCTTTCTTATTTTGTTTTAGTTTGCAGAAGTAAGGCCTTGCCTTGACTCCTTGTTCTTTAATGGCCTTGTCTCCTTTCTCATTTTGTTTTCGTGTGCAGAAGTTTGGTTATGCCTTAACTCCTCCTTTTTCATTTTGTTTTCAACTATAGTGTACGGAAGTTAGGCCTACCTTTAGGCCTACCTTTTCGGTTGTGTTTTTCACGGATGCAAGGTATCAAGAAATTAGCTGAAGGGATTTTGTGGATAAATAATATTATTATTATTATTGTTACCATTATGGAGGATCGTTTGATTTTCTTTTTGATCTCAGCTTTCTTTGAAGAAAGGTCAAATTCTCGTAGTAGGAAACACTAGTACTGCGTTCCCACTGACTCAGTAAGCCAGCTTTACCTAAACCAGGTTATCGAATGGAGCCTTCTAATTGCTCATGCACACAAATCGAATGCATTTGATTGGTTGAAATTTAACCTGGTTTAGATAAAGCTGGTTTACTGTGTCAGTGTGAACGCGGCATAACTTTCTCCTCTGTAATAGAGCAGGTGACATCCGAAGGTATTAATATTTCCGCGGTGTGTACTCAATGCTCATGGTGACCATAAAATCGCCAAGGATGGGTTTAGTATATTTTTTATTCTATTAAATAGGATATGCGTCGTGTTTGCCAAATACCAATTGCACCGGCTCACCAGAAATCCTACCAAGACCCAACGGGGAGGGCAAAACCCATCATTTCGAGTTCCGCAAGGTGTGTGGTAATGGGAGTGATCTTTTGACTCACGGAGTACTATGGAGTGAGTACATGTGGTGGGATGGTTGATGACGTATCCTGTGCTACGTATGGTGTCGTCAAGGGTCTGCTTGTCAGGGTGCTCAAGGTTGCTTAGGGATTCATGACGTTCTTGTCCAGTATGGAGTCCGTGTTGTGAGTTTTCAGAAAAGTGCATGGCATCTAGCAGCCAAGAACGCTAGGTTTGATGTGGAATTTAAATGGTCTATGTTTTCAATGAAAGAAATCAATAGTCATTTGCCTTCTACTGTGATAAAACGGTAAACATATAATGCAGTTGATTGTTTGAACGGCTTCTGTGAATCGCCAAAAGGCTTTCTTTCATTGTTTCTTGCAAGTAAATCACAATTGACGGTTGTAAAGTTAGAGTGAGTGTAACATAAAGCTAACCCCCATTTCAATTACCTCTCTACTTAACCTTTTTGCCTCCCGAAAGGACCATTTGGTCAATCAAATTGCAATGAAAACCGACACTTCTTCAGGAGGTATTATTTCTTTCTAATTCGATTTACAGTTTATAGACATTAAATGGGCTGTGCAGCGGGGCAATGCGCGTGGCAAGAATTCTTAGACGTGAAAAGTTGCTTGGGTGAAACACCAAACAGTTAATAATGGAGGATTGTAACGTAAAGATGTCCCTTGAAGTATCCGCTCGCATCGACCCCAGATCAAAATTTTTGAGGTCATTTTTGTTGCAAAAAGGAGTTTGTTGATCTATGAGTACCAACATTTTGGACAGACCGGCTTGCATTTACCGTTATGTAGAGAAAGACTTTGACGACCGTGGCTGCTAATAAGCATAGACTAGGAGTAAAGGTTTGTTCCTCTTATCCCCTGTTTCATTTGGAATGAGTTCTCATCTTCGCCAAGACTAACAACATTATACTGCATGTCACGGATCACAAATTAGAAACCGAGAATAACAACATAGATCTGCTTCAAAGCTTCGTCACAGCAATCTGCCATTGATCACTTGTCTAATTTGATGAAAAGCGCGCGTTATCCGGCATAATACGTTTGTTTACACAAATCCGGCACAGCCCCTATAATTAGGTGAAACAATTTTCCACTTTTCATACCCCCTACACAATCACATCGATAAAGCATCTGGGATCTTAACGTCAAGTGTTGTTTGTATTGAACCCGAAAAAGTCAATATTGCCTTGTTTTGGCGAATTTTATAATTTCGTTTGCTTATTTTTATAAGAAAGTAAGGCCCATATCCAACGTCGAGCCAGTCATGTGCTAGACCTAATCGCAATAAGTTCGACTATGACGTGATGTTAGCACGGTAGTGAATCAAACGTCGAACCAAATAAGTCGTGCCAGTTACATTTGAAACTGTTACATGAAGTAAAAGAAATTGGCGCACTTTCCAAATTCATTTGCTTGCATTAAAAATGGCGCTTGGAAACACTAAGTTAACAAAGTCATTTATAATTATCTAAATAATTTATCCATTAGGAGACTGATTACATAACTCCTAGTAATCGCTCATAAAACCCAGACCAATGCCAAACCGAGACCGCTCATCTGGGACTTATAACATGACAGAAAAATTTTTGGACTGCAAAAATCACTTATTTGTCGCCCATTGAAACGAGGCCAATGCGCAGTGACAATTGCTTGAAAATCTGTCAGCAAGGATCATAGAGTTACTTGATAAAGCTCTAATAATTTAACATTAGTTATCTCACCTTTGTCAGGTATTTCACTTCAGCCTTGAGAGCGCATAAAAAATTAGGTTTTTATCCTGCATTTTTGGTCGAGTTGCAAGTACAAATACAAAGGTCAGTAAAGTTTGATGGTTCGATGATACACTCAATTGGCGAGTGTTCGGTGATAAATTCGAGAACGCGGTGAAAAGAATAATTCAAGAAATATCACGATTGGTTATCAGTAATTATTATCATTATCACTTATCATTAGCGATTTACTGCGACCATGTAATCAGTCTAATGCATTAGGTTAGGCACATGATAAGCGCGAAGTTTGATTCGACATCGTGCCACAGTTTTACTTCTCAACTAGATTGGTCGAGCCAATTTATTCGGGTTGAGCTAAATATTTTGTAATGTACTTAATCAAGTGAAGCGTCGCTCCTCTCATGTGCTTCATTCATGCGTGAGTTTCGGGCTTAAAGAGGCATCAACGCAAAAAATGAACATCCACAAAATTGTTGTTTGGTCATTTTAGTGTGTTATGTGAGCATGGAAAACAATCACAAGATGACTTAACTTCGTCTGAAATATAACAAGGGGTCAAAATTAAAGGAAGAAAGTTGAAGCGAGCAAGGGTGCGAGTGCGTGCGAGCACGGATATCGGTGAAGTCGACTAGATCCGAGAATGAAGATTGCTCTAGAAATTGACTTGGTCGCATTTGCTGGAATTTTCATTGAAACAACTGTTATCAACGTGTGTCAGACATTGCTTCTGAGCAAGGGAATGTGAAGTTGTAGGAGTCTGGGACGAGAGTCGAGGAATATATGAGGAAGTGGAGAACGAGGATAGAAGTGAGTTAGGAGTTAGAAGATAGATATTGATGTTTTTAAGTTAAAGATTGATGATTAGAGATAAGAGAAAAGTGAGGAAATAGAGTTGTACGTTTATTGGCTCGACTTACTACTGCTTCGTGACAGGAACTTAGTAAATACACGTGAAGCGAGAATTTTCGATTCTTTTCGGTGTCACATGACCATTGATTATGTGGTCGATGACCATTGGTCGATGACCATTGAACCGTAAATAAAGTAGATTGTCAAGAATTCAAACGCGCTAGTCGCTCTCGTTTGTTTCTCACAACACGTATGGGATAAAAATCGTGTGGATATATTTTTCGACACCACTTTGGCCCCATTGCGTATGGCCGAAGTCTTGTTGCGATTTTCGGGGCCCAAAATTTTGCGTTGATGCCTCTTTAAGAAAAGGCCGTGGGCTTTTGGTACCACTCGTTTCTTACTTGAGTAAAGGCCCTTTTTCGCGATGAGAATATGAGTATTTCTTGAAACTTGCTTGCAACAACGTTGCGAGATGAATTTCTGCAACTATTGCAGCTTGTAGCCCCAATTTCAACCAAAACAATCTATCAATATATTTTTGTTACAAAGGTTGCAAAAACGTTTTACGAAAGTTAGAGCTTGTTTGTACGCAGGCTACAGCCTGCCTTCTGCCTAAAGGTATTGATTTTTATTATTTAATTTCTCTTACATCTTCTTCGTTAAAATAGGCTAAAAACAATAATATCGGGGGGGGATTCTCTGTTTATTTTTCGTGGATCCTCCTCCAGTCAGCGACCGTACGAGCGTAATTTTTCCGGTCTCCGGGGTGGGATTCTCTGTTTGTTTTTCGTAGACCTTCCTCAAATCAGTGACCGTACGACCAAAGTTTTTCCGGACTTAGAAGGGGGGGGGGGTAAAAGGATCATTGTCATTTTTCAAGTCACTTAAATACATTGTCACTGTTGTAGTGGAAAAGGGGCCTAAATTACCATTGAAATAAATAGATCCCTGCTCTATCTGTCGACTCTGAGGTGTCCTTATCACTGTATTTACCTTTTATGACGGCTCGTTGCCAACTCAGTCACATGATGCTCGGGTCTGATAATTTTAGAGGTATTAGGTGTATTAATATTTTGTCATAAATAATAATATGATACATAATGTATGATATAGAATCAATTTCATTTTCTGAAAGACATGAATTTCTGTTTCTTGTTTTCTTTTTTTACTCCATTCAGACATTTTAACGGGACGTGGCCATGGGCATCGCATAGTTGTCGTCGTCGCTGTGATGGATGACACCCTCTTGTAAAAACGTTATCTGACGTGATAGGAGTCTCTGGCTATGAAAGTTGGCTGCAGTGGAGCAGTGGCAGGGAAAGGGGGGCAGGGGGCAATGCGCCCCTGCCCCCTGCCCCCCTTCAGTCAATGAAAGAGGAGAGGACCTCTTTCATTGACTGAAAAGCAGGGGCGGAAATTGTTGGGGTGGTGGGGCACCTTTTGCTAAATTGTCGGAAAATCGCCGTTTTTAGCGTTTTTGTCGGAAAATTTGGCCATTTGTCGGTATACTTGTTTCTTTTTAGAGGCTTAGCCCTCCCCCCCCCACCTGAAAAAACGAATTTCCGCCTCTGCATGAAAGGGTGAACGGATTGCCTTCCAAATGTAAGACTTGATCTTACTGCTATCAGTTCAATCTTTTACAGTAGTAGAAGTTGGAAAAGAAGGGGGTATTGTTGAAGTCTTTGAGTGTGAAATAAGTGATTCCAGAAAATCAAAATTGTTTAAACTAAAACTATAGTTATTGGAGAACTGTGCAACAGTTACCTGTTCGTCCAATTGCTACTCAAAACCAAGCAGACAAATGCATGACCTCTATCGCAGCTTTGGATGCGCATAAACAACCTGTCAAACTGCAGAAGCAAAGAATCTGAATGAGCAATTTCAAAACACCTGGACCAGACGTCTGTGGATCTGTAAAAGAAATATACAGTAGAAACCTGCTTTGCCTATAAGCAATATTTGCGGAAAGAAACCAGAGGTATGTTCATTTCCTTTATACTGAATAAGTGCCCTGTTCCTATCAGGAAAAGGGAGCTTCATAACTCTTAATCTTTGCTGAGATTTCAGTCTCAAACTGGTCCCTTGTTGTTGCTCTTATTTTAGATAAAGATAAATAAAGGAACCTAGTAAGTACAGGTCTCGAAAGTTTTATTGAAAGCGCTGCCTAGTTCACGATTTTTTTTATAAAAAACGCTTTATATAAGAAACCTACCCCTCTGGTGGCAACAAAATTAAAAACCAGAGTACTGATCACACTCAGACCTAGAAAACTGCTCGAAAGTAGAAATTTCTTTGATTGCCGTTGAGAGCGTAATTTTTTCAACAAATTGTGAAATCTATGTTTATCCACTGCTGCCTGAATGAGATGGATATGTGATACACACCAAAATTGAAATACTAGATGCTTGAAATTGCAAGCCCCATTTTTCTATAAAAAGGTAGCTGTTCCAGACTTAAGTATGTAAGAAACTTTTAAGAAACTTTTAAGAAGCTTTAGTATACTAAAATCAACCAAAGAATTAAGAAATTGAGTACTAAATCCGAGCTTAGCTTCTTATAAAAAAATGAGTGTAAATTAACACGTTAAATACAAAAAAAACGCTACTAAAACTAAAACTAACGCTACTAAAATACACCAACAATCCTAATGAATTAAATTAATACTATAAAATAAAAATGTGCTGTATGCAGGGGAATTTCTTAGGGAGGAGCTCTCTCAATAGCTAGACTTATCGAGGAGAGAGCACCCCCTATTTCGAAAATGGCTGATGAAAACTGGAATAAAGTTATGTGGCGTTAAACATTTTTATTTCAAAAAACAAAAAACAATTTAGTTGATCGATTCAGGAATTTATGTATAAGAGATGCGCTCATTAAGTTTTGGGAAAAAAGGAATGACAATAAGGGGGAAGGGGAACTTGCCCCAGGTCATCCTGATTTAATACTAACCTGTTTTATTGCCAAATCTAAAGGAAGGCGACCGTGTCTGTGTTCTTTTCCTATTAGATTGTCAACTTCATATCCAAGAATCCAGGGAAAATATAAAAGCTGATTGTTTTCAAAAAAGAAAGCTTTTAGTTTCCGAGGAAAGAAACTGTTTTGTTCTTACACAAATCGTGTAGGTCTAATTTCAGTCCAAGTTTGGTTTGTCTAATGTTATTTGTCTTTGAGTAATGTCGGTTTTTTGATAATTGAGAATACATGAGTCAAACCTGTGACGTCATCAATTGAAAACTCAAAAATTATGACAATTGTTATGACAATTTGAAGGAAAAAATTGATTACGTCAAAGCAGGAACCTTTTTAAAGCCTCAGATTTATGGATATGTAGTAATTACATAATAGATTGAGAATCAAACGTCGGATAGGCCTCAAATTTAACTGAAAGATGTTGTTTGGCAATCAACGTATTCCTGTGGAATATAAATTCAAAACGAATGACATGGTTTATTCCAGCCCTTATTTTCTAATATTCACAACATGTTATGTTAATTATAGTAGAAAGCTTACATAAATACTCGGACATTTATTAAGATTTCAAATCATTAGTTGAAACAAGCCTTCAATTGTAGCATGACTCATGACTAATTCTCAGCTTTGCTCCAGCATCGCGCGGGCTTCATCGAACACGGGAATCTAAATGAATTCTATTTTCGAACTTGAATTTGCCTTTCACGAGCCTGAAATCTCTTTGTTTAGCTATAAAATTGCCCTTCTTTACCTCAATTTTTGACCCCTTTACCTTCAGAATTTTCAAAAACAAACTTGATTTTTGAGTTCTACACATAAACATTGTCCTTTGTGCAATTTTTTAACGAATTCTAAACAAATTTATTTTTTCGCAAAATTTTTTCATCTGGGACCTTACTGGGACGCTGGGACGGAAAGGGTTAAAAAGGTTCCTGCTTTGACGTCATCAATTGAGTCTTTCGAATGTGCATAACTCGAAAACGAAAAACAATAGAGAAATTTTGTAAGCATTATATTTCCTCAGTATTGAAGATTATTCAACACATGCAGTTTCATCGCAACGTTTAGGTCAACTTTAAGCCAGAAAGTGAACATTATATATCAAAAGGGATGCTATTCCAGCACTTTGCTCCAAAGTATCCCACAGACGTGAGACAATGCTCGAGGGTATTTTTTGAGTAACAAAATTATAATGATTGCAAACAATAAATATTAAATCTAACTTGCTGTGTACCATATTGATGAACAGTTTCAACTAATGCAAAGAATGAATCAAAATAAGAAGGAGAGATCTTTTTCACACAATCAAATACAAAACTTAGAAATTCGAAGACACCACAATTCTACAGAAAGCTTTTACGCACAAACATGAGTTCATTCTTCGTTTTCACTTAATTATGACCTACTACCTGATTTTGGACTGTGGGGCGGCCATCATTAAAGGCTCCAGGGGCGGATCTTATCCGGACTTGAAGGAGAGGCAACTTGGAGTGGGCGCCAAAGGGGGCCGGACGAGATATGCACCATGGAGGCACGAAAAAGATATTGAACGGTATTGTATGAAAAATCTGGGTCTCTTGACTGAGCAAGGCTTGTATTGCATGTCTTTGCGGAGTCTTGTCTGAAGCAGACTGAAAAAGATTCATAAATTTTCATTAATTTTCACTTATTTAGGCACGGTAGCCCCGTCAATCCATGAGAACTGCTTTTCAGGGGTCCGTGGCCAGATAGATTAATTTCATGAATTATGTCCCTTGCAGGCTTTTGCTCTTTTTTGGTACACCTTTTGTTATTGTCCTTTAAATGTTCGATCTATACCTATATGCTGGTGATGGATCTTGGAATTGATGCGAAACGTTCTTACTAATTATGGTCTCGTGTTAAGTTTAAATCTTAGTTTAATACCGATTATGTCTTAGTTCAATACTGATCAATTTTCTCGGGCTTTGCCACACTTGGACTTGTCTTATATCTATGGCTATGTCAATGAAAATTCAAGAAAACGAACAGAGACAGAGGAACTAGGGGGCACAGGGGGCACATACCCCCCCCAAGTTATTGACAAGTGCCCTTTCGGAGTAGAGAAGTGCCCTTTTTAGAGTAGAGAAGTGCCCTTTTTAGGTTGCATTTATGTTCATAAAAGAGCATTTCTGCGATATAAAAAGGGCATGGTTGCAAAAATTTTCCCGAAGCTCTGCCCCGGACCCCCTCTAGAACCTTGTCCAACTGTCGCTTGCCCCAAACTTTAAAATATACTGCGGCATCCCTTCTATAAGCAACCTGGCACTGATAACAATGAACATGAAAAGTGCACTTCGGAATATCGTGCCCCCCAAGTTACAAATGCTTCCTACGTCCCTGAAAACGAACAGAAATGTATTTATTTGTCGTCGTCCTTGCTATCAGATTTATCGTGAGACTTCGCTTCCCAACGTCCACATACATTGCCTCTTCCTACGCAAACATTACCGCACATTGCAAAATAATGTACATTAAAGAGGCATCAACGTAAAATTTTGTCCCCGAAAATTGCAACAAGATTTCAGCAATAGGCATCGTGGCTAAAGCTGCTGCCGAAAGAGAAACAAGCGAGAGCAACTAGCGCGATTGAATTTTTGATAACCTAGCATTTTTACCGTCCGATGATTATCAAACACATAATCAATTTGTCATGTGATACCGAACAGAATCGGAAAATACTAAGTTTCCCTGATCAGAAGCAATGGCTGCATAGGGGTCATTCAAAAAGTACGTACGCTCAAAACTGGTGATTTTTTAACCCCCTTCCCCCTTGTTCGTGCTTGGTCGCTTTGGTCATGCCAACCCCTCCCCCTTGTTCATTGTACGTTCGTTTTTTCTGACCATACAAGCCCGCCCCCCTACTCACATGTAGACATCCCAGGGGGGCACTCAGTGGTGTTATATACGGGGATCTCCATCCGAAAAATTAAAAATCATCCCAAAATTATCAAACTAATTTTTTAATGACGCAAAAGTATCATTACAATGAAACAAAGAATATTAAAATTAATTACCCTTAATGCACAAAATCTAGTCTAGGTTACATTTACATGCTTGTATCTATAATAAAACCTAATTTATCTCCATTTAAAAAAATTTATACTCCCAAAAATATCAAATCTTATTTTCATGAAAAGTCCTGACCCAAAAATATAACGTTGACTGGCTTTCTTTTCCCAAAAATATCAGATGGAGATCCCCGTATATAAAGCCATTGAGTGCCCCCTGGGGTAGACATACACGCAGACGCGCGCACAACTTTGGCAACCTAACAGATTTACACAGAAATTGCCAAGAAGTTCGGATCCTAAGACTACATATAGAACATGCAAAATATTCGGCTCTAAAAGTAGGAACGATACACCAGTTGATATACGAGAGGCCTCAACTCCCAATATTGCTTCACAAAAAATACGTTCGCTCTCAGCTGAATACCCCCTCCCCCCGTTCGCTTTTTTTCGTTTCTGTAGTAAACCCCCCTCCCCCTTGAGAGCGTGTGTACTCTATGAAATACCCCATACGTTGATAACAGTTGTTTAAATGAAAAATCCAGCAACTGCGAGCCAGTCAATGCTCAGAGCAACTTCACCGGTATCCCGGCTCGCACACACTCGTACCCTTGCTAGCTTCAACTTCATTCCCCTAAATTCAACCCCTTGCCACATTTCAGACGAAATTAAGCCACCTTGCGATTGTCTTCCATGTTCACAGAATACAATAGAATGAACATATGATATTTTTGTACCGAAACCAAAAACAACAGGGTGTAGTATTGAAAATGCATGTTTTCTTGGATCTAGGATATAGCTAGCCTGCGTGCAGACTCTACGGGAGAAGGAAAAGTAGAGTCTGCGCGACGTCGACACTTTTCTTGTCTGGTGTCCCAAGATTTAAGGAACCTCTTTGATTGGTTAAAAAATTCTGCTTTGTTTCAATCACCTTGAGAGTGATGACTTATGGTTTAATGTTTGTGTTTCCTGTTTCCAACATGGTTGAGTCACAACAGCGAAGAGCTTGTCAATACAAATTTTACAGTGTTGCTTCCTTCTTAGGTTGGCCATTGCCTTGTCATTTTTCTTTGAGGATTTCCATCGGTAGCAGAGTGTTCTGACAATATGTCATTGCTATGCAGTTCCCCAGACAAATGTGGTTGTTGTTTCCAAACCGAAATTCGCTGATTTCAGCAGACAAGAAAAGTGTTGACGTCGCGCAGGCTCTACTTTTCATCCTCCCGTAGAGTCTGCACGCAGGCTAGGATATAGCATGCTATGCCATCTCCTATGAAAGAGTCCCAGACACTTAACAGCTTCAAAAGAAAAATTCAAAGCTACGATTTTGATTGCAGTTGTAGATTGTGCAGATTGTATAAAGGTAATTTAGGGTTTTTCATAGTTGTTTTCTTTAATAGTATTTTCTCGTTTGTAATTTGGAGTTAGAATTGCACAAAAAGCGAAAACATTGATTTGCATACTTAAGCATACTCTTCCTCCGACACTCCTCAGAGTATGAAACGTCGGATATTTCTGAACGTCGGACTGAAATTTATACCGAGATGTGGATCAAAAATTGCTTGAGTGAACAATTGCAGCGTCTGATTGGTTATTGTTTTCACCAATTAACGCCCACCGCCCCTCAAATGGTTGAAAAGCCCTAGAGAAAAAACGAAATCATTTTGTCTACACAGAACCGGGTCTTTTGTTTTGATATAGACCGCTTCCAAAACTCCTAAGTGAAAAGACGACCTGGCTTGACCAATTATGCGAAAATTGTCGTCAGAGTATGTTTTAGAACATTCTGGGTTACGCAGTAAATGTTGCCCAATTGCCGAATCACATTTAACTTGGGTGCTGGATGTTTTACGACCCTGACATGCTCTAGTTGGCTGGTCTCTTTCTGGAATTGTTTTTTGCCTGATATTCGCAGAAACATGTTGTTTTATTCTGTGCACTAGACTTTGAGTAGTGCATCCTGCATACCGAGCTTCACATCGGCACGAAATTTCATAAACAGCACAACTTTTTTGGTTGATAGGGACGCAATCCTACCAATTAAAATTTTGTTTGGTTGGTAGGAACGCAACTTTTTTGGTTGGTAGTAACGCAATTTAGATTTAGTTTATTGTAGTTTCCTATATTTAAGTTTCGGTTGGCTTAAATTAGTAAGTGAGCTAGCAATAAGAGCCAACCTTAAATAAAGAAATATTATTATTTATTATTATTATTACGAAACAACATTTTTGGGTATGTCGAATTTTTTGCGTTGATGCCTCTTTAATCCTTGAAGGCACCAGAAGAATGACCCAAGATGTTAAAAATATATCCTCACATGTTCCCGTAAAAGAAGAGAGTCCTGTCTCATAACACAATGAAAGTTTTGTCAAGTCATACATTATTTATCGCTGGAAATCTATGGTGGATTTAAGGACTTTATTAATCTTCATTCTTGCACAAACGGCTTTCTTTCTCAAAGTCATAAACAATTCTTTGTGAAATTCCATTTCTATGTCAAAAAGGGAAATATTACTTTATCAAATGAGGACAAAGCCAAATAAATTACATTACCTTTGCACGGCTATTTCTTTTGCAAGAGACAGCTGTTTGAAATAAAATCAGACAATTATCAAGAAAATAGCACTGACCTAGTAATGAATTTCTCGATCTCTCGTTGCAAAAGGTGGCGGCAAATCACTTGACGGAGATTGGTCTTAAAGAGGCATCAACGCAAAAAAATCGACATCCCACAAATGTTGTTTGGTTGTTCTAGTGTGTTGTGTGAACATGGAAGAGAATCATAAGACGGCTTAATTTCGTCTGAAATGTAACAGGCCCGGGGGGGGGTGTTACTCGCATATATTTATGATAGCTGTCCTCAGGATTGCAAACGATCAACCCAAAAGAAATAATTAGGGACTGTTCATTATTCATTCCTCAGGTTGGGACTGAAGAGAAATGCTTATTTGGGTAAATTTTTTTGCTACCCAACCTTGTGGACTATAAAAATAATAGTAACCCAACCAATAAAGAGCTATTAAAGATACGCTACCCAACCGACAGAAAAGTGGAACGGAAAATCATCACTAAAAAGAAAAATACAATAACTGATGCCCATACCTTTCAGAAAGTTGACTAATGTAACTAAAAAATGAATGCAAGTTTCCATGATCCAGCCAATTTGCAACATCGCTTTGTGCGAATAAGTCCATTGTTTACGTTAATTTCCTCTTTCTGAATAAAATTTATTAACCTAACTTTTGAGAGACAAAGAAGATGATTTACCCAACCTTAAGACAGCCCGAAAAATCATTTAAACAACCTATTTCTCTTCGGCCCCGACCTGAGGCATAAATAATGAGCGGTCCCTTACTTGCATAAAATTTGACCAAAAAAATAAGTTTCCTTACCATGCACACCTAAAGAACAAAGAAAACGCCGTTCCATTTTATAAAGTAATCATGCAGACAAAGCCAAGTATACTGTTTTCCATTGTTTTGAAGTTTCGCTGTAACATTGTTACCGAAAACTTTTTTACCGAAAAGTTTCCACAAGGTCAGCTGTTCTCGGTGGATGAAACATTAAATTTACACTTTGTTTGCATTCAAGACCGAAAATAGTACTTAGAATTTCGTGAAGCCAAATTATGCAACTGAATGACCAAAAAAGTAACGTTTGCTCAAATTGTAGACCCAAAAAAGTAACCCGAGCAGCCCTATCCTAAACAGAGACGTAGGAACTGGGGGGCACAGAGGACACGGCCCCCCAAGTTTGTGACAAGTGCCCTTTTAGAGTAGAGAGGTGCCCTTTTAGACTAGAGAAGTGCCCTTTTTGGGTTGCATTTATGTTCATAAAAAGGGCATTTCTGTAATATAAAAAGGACTTGGTTGCAAACATTTTCCCGGGGCTCCACCCCAGACCCCACTAATACCATATCCAATTGCCACTAGCCCCCAAAACTTCAAAATACGCTGCGGCATTCCTTCTACAAGCAGCCTGACACTTATATCGCTGACCATGACAATGGTCCCTCGAAATGTCGTCCCCCCCCCTGCAAGTTACAAATGCTTCCTACGTCCCTGATCCTAAATATTTGTGAGTGCGGATATCGGCAAAGTGGCCTGGAGCCGAGACCGAATATTACTCTGGAAATTGACTGGCTCACAGTTGCTGGATTTTTTATTGAAACAAATGTTATAAACGTGTGCAGCCATTGCTTCGGAGCGGAGAAACTTAGTAAATGCACGTCAATCGAGAATTTCCGATTGTGTTCGGTATCACATGACAATTGATTATGTCGTCGATGACCATCGGACCGTAAAAACTATAGGCCATCAAAAATTTGGCCACTTGGGAAGAAATGGGGCGGGAGTTGCTGGTGCACTCGTTGTTCTTGTGCTTGGTGTCTGCCGGGTCGGAAACGGAGATTTGCTTTGGGGTTTTCGTTGTCGTTTCTGCGGTGCTCGATCGTTGTAGGAATTTCTAGTCTAACTGCCAGGGGCGGTCATGTGCATATGTGGACAGTGGTCCTAGGTCTGTCCTAAAACTTGGCCTTTTTACTTTCTTTCCGAGCCAGCTATGTCCGGAAAAGTGGTTGTTATTGGCTGTCTCTAAGTTGGCCTTTTCGTCGATTTCTTAGGACAACTGATCATTCGGCAAGGTATGTCTTAAAACTGGTTGAATCTTATCATAGAATCAACACAAGTTTCAGCACAGAATTTTATATCCTTACATCTCCTTCAAGAGCTGTCTAAAAACTGGGTAAGATTACTCAAAAACTTGGGACACAGGAATCAAAGTGTTTTTCCCTGTATTGGAGATGGCCAGCTATGTCCCAAAAACTGGGTTTCTTTCAAGTTAGCTCGACCCCAGCTTCACCAAAACTCAGGAAAAACTTAGGGTCAAAAGTTTTAATGTACTTGTCCACCCCTGAACTGTTTATAGGCACTTTTCTTTATATAGGTAGGATTTACTATTTAGTTTTATATATATATTCATTGTAAGTACTTTTTAGCTGTTTTTCAATTGTATAGTTTGTAGGTTTTTATCTGGAGGTCCCCTTGAAAAATGAAAAGTCAGTCAGTTCTCTGAGGGGGCTGCCTCCTTGATAAATTGAAATGAAAATGAGAATGAAATGAACCGCAAATGTGCATTTAACGGGTCAAATTGACTCGGTGAATCGCGGTGAACCATTTGCTGTGACAGAGCATCCTGCCTGGTTTAGCCTGCGTGCAGACTCTACTGCTAGGCGCACGCGAGAGAATTTTGCTAAAGCAAAGTGTCATTCATGCCATTTTGCTTAAGCAAATTTCTCCTGTGTGCGGTGGTAAACTCGTAAGCAATTTGCCTTTTCAGACCGAAAGTAAAATATCTAACATGTTTGATATTTTTTGGCACTCGTACCATTTTGCTCGCCGTGTGCGGAGGTGAAACCAATTGTGCTTACGAGTGTGGGCGTACAGCGCATGAGTCAGCTTTTCACTTGAACAATCAACAGCCCCAAAATTCAACAAAATGTCAGCGAACAGTTCTTCCGATGAAGAATTGTTTGAAATAGAGGAAACAGCACTGATTTTCAGCAATTTCGTGGATGGCCATATCTCGTCTCACTCTGTCTTTAAAATTGGGTGATCGCACGTCGTATACGCAAGGGTATTCTGGCCACAGATCTACCAATTTCTCCTCCAAAATAGCTTCATTCAGAAATTCACTCTTGTTCGTCGCCATTTCGATCAGATCATCGGTTTTCAAATGAAAAGCTAACGCACGCGCTTTGCGCCCACACTCGTAAGCAAAATCGCTTTCATCCCCGCACACGGCGTGCAAAATGGCACGAGTGCCAAAAATATCAAACATGTTAGATATTTTACTTTCGGTCTGAAAAGGCAAATTGCTTACGAGTTTACCACCGCACACAGGAGAAATTTGCAAAATTCTCTCGTGTGCGCCTAGCATACGGGAGGAGGAAAAGTAAAGTCTGCGCGACGTCGACACTTTTCTTGTCTGCTGAAATCAGCGATTTTCAGTTTGGAAACAACAACCCAGATTTGTTTTGAAAACTGCAGAGCAATGACATATTGTCAGAATACTCTGCTGCCGTCCGATGGAAATTCTCAAAGAAGAATGAAATGGTAATGACCAATGTTAGAACGAAGCAACAGTGTAAAATTGGTATTGACAAGTATTCATATTTTCATATTCATATTAAATTATTTATAACACAAAATCCCTTCAGCATAAAAATGATACAAATTAAAGTGATACTCTATAATACAATAAGATATATACAAGGATAAAAACTACTATTAAGGGGCCTATTCGCTGCTCATCCAGGGAGTCGTGTTTTAGTTTATTCAGCTCTTAAGGTGAATTTTTAGATTTCTTTTGAACTGCGGGAAGGTAGGCAGTTCCCTGACTGTGGCAGAGATGCTGTTCCATGCAGTAAGAGCTGAATAGTGGAAGCCTTTTTTCACATATTCAAGGTTAAATCTTGGAATTTGGATGTTCTTGCAGTTTCTCCTTCCATAGTTTGAATGCGAGGATATCTGAGGGACTTTGCCCCAAAGGCTCTCTGGGCACATCCTGTTCATAATCTTGTAGGTCATGGCTGCTCGATCGAATTTAATTAGTTGCTCTACATCGAGCAAATTACACGACCAATTGTCTTTAATTCTAGCTCTCTCAATAATGGTTCGGGCTCGGTCTTTTAGATTTTGTAGGATGTTTATTTTGGACTTAGGAATACTTCCCCATATTACGTTTGCATAGCGTAAATGGCTTTCTACAAGGGCCCTATACACATTATCTAGTTGCTTTTGTGGGACAAGGTTTTTTAATTTCTTAAGAGATGAAAGACCTCCACGAACCTTCCCTTTAACAACTTTAATATGTTGTTCCCAATTCAATCCTTCATCTACGATGACCCCAAGCGATTTTGTCTTCTTTACTCGCTTTATTTCTGAGTTTTTTAGCATTAGCGGCTCAGAGACATCTATTTTATTAACCTTGCGGGGGTGGCCAATCAACATGTATTCAGTTTTCTTAGGATTGGAAGTCAGCTTATTAATTCTCATCCATTCTGTAATATTGAGAAGTTCTCTTTGAGCATTCTCAATTAGATTTTCAACGCTGTGGATGTTATCGTAACATGTGTGTCATCTGCATACATGCTGGCTTTCGATAATTATAGGCACGTTTCGAAATCATTCAGATAGATTATGAACAGGAGTGGACCAAGGCAGGAGCCCTGAGGTGTTCCACAAGTTATCTTTTTAGCCGATGACTTGTGCCCGTCCACCGTGCAAAACTGTTTCCTGTTCTGCAAATATGAGGTAAACCAGTCGCCTGTTATTCCTCTTATGCCGTATTTTATTAGTTTTTCTAATAAGATGGTGTGGACGACTGTATCAAATGCTTTTTTCAGATCAAGAAAGATAGCCAGATTCACTTCTCTTCTGTCCATGGTAGAGTACCAGGAGTCAGTACTGTTTATCAATTATGTTATTGTTGAGTACAGTTTACGAAAAGCAGCCTGGTTATTCGTAAATATGGGCTGTAGAAATTCAAACATCTGGTCATGCACAGTCTTTTCCAAAATCCTTGAGAAAGTAGCAATGACAGAGATCGGCCTGTAATTGTTTGCATCATTTTTTGGACCGGCTTTAAAAATGGGAGTGACACTTGCTAATTTCCAAATGTCTGGAAAAACACCAGTTTCCAGGGACGAATTGTATATCATTGTCAATGGTTTCCAGACAAAATCCCCAGAATCCTTTACCAGTCTTGTGGAGATTTTATGGATTTTCTTTATTCTCTCATCTATGAGACCCAGATAGTATGATTGCAAAACATCTCGTATTGCTTTAGTCACTTTGTTGCGAAGTGTCTTATATGATTGCCACAGATCAAGAGAATTCATCGCATCCTTTTTTGCCCTGTCTCTTTCCTTCATAAGTATACTTACTTCAGGAGTTATCCATGGTGCAGGATCAGGACGTATTCGCTTTTTCCTCAAAGGTGCATTAAAGTTAAGGATTGATTCAAAAATCTCCTGAAATGTGGCTGCCATTCTGTTTGGATCGTTGGCAAGGGGGCTGAGGATGGTTTCCCACTCTATCTGTTGTAGATCATATCGAAAAGCTTCCCTGTCATATTTGCTTAGATTGCGAGATTACAAGCTCTTCGTCGTTGCCACTCAACCATGTTGGAAACAGGAAACACTAACATTAAACCATAAGTCATCACTCACAAGGTGATTAAAAACAAAGCAGAGCTTTTTAACCAATGAAAGAGATTCCTCAAATCTTGGGAACCTCCATGTGACACCAGACAAGAAAAGTGTCGACGTCGCGCAGACTCTACTTTTCCTCCTCCCGTAGAGTCTGCACGCAGGCTAGCCTGGCTGGTTCCGAAAGTCTCGTTGCCTGTTCGGTTTGAAGCTTAATACAAATAAAAGTTTCCATGGAAGAAAGGAACTTAAATTCTAAACAGAAAACTGCCGACTTTTCTATAAAAAAGGGCACTTTCGCCTCTTTTGAAGAAGGCAGGGGTCTGGACCCCTAGGAGCTCAATCCTAGTTGGGCGCTTAGTTAATTTTGTAGCTACTCTACAACCAACTACATTGTCAAAACCGCATATTTCTATCTTGGCAGATGCAGAATTTGACCGAAGTGATGAAGATTATTGTTCTTTCTATTCTGTTCATGGAAGTTTTTGGCAGGTCGGTCGGTAAGTTCTCTACTTCCGAGACATACACTTAAAGTGGAACTACACGTTGTGAGGGAATTGCATGTGTTGTAAGGCCTTCAATTGTAAGGAAATATAATGTTTACAAAACTTCAGTATTGCTTTTCGTTTTCGAGTTATGCACATTTGAAAGACTCCATTGATGACGTCAAAGCAGGAACTTTTTTGAAGCCTCAGACCAAAGAACATTGCGAAATAAGGGCTGGAATATACCATGCAATAAGTTTTGAATTTCTATTCTACAAAAATACTTTGATGGTCAAAAAACCTCTTTCAGTTAAATTTGAGGCAAGTCCGACGTTTGCTTCTCAATCTATTATGTAATTACTACTTATTCTTTGGTCTGAGGCTTTAAAAGGGTTCCTGCTTTGACGTCATCAATTTCGTCCTTCAAATGGTCATAACTCGAAGGCTATCGAAGCTATCGAAGATCTTTCAACACATGCAAGTTCCTCACAACGTGTAGGTCCACTTTAATGATTAACGTAGCCCCAAGAAGCCTCTGTATAAACAATCAGAGCTTTTCCTAGGGAAGATCACTAGAAAAGGACCATCCATTCTTTCTTTGATTCAAAATGACAAATGGCCAATGGGTGCACTGGTTAAAGCCAATGGATTAAAGAGGGGACTGGGGGGAAGTGCCGGCAGAGTTATTACACATAGTGGAATGTAATATAAGTCGAGTATTGCTCAAGTAAAAGAAAAATGGCGGCCAACAGTGACTAACAGCCTACTACTCGCAGTTCACGTGACAAAAATATCACAGTGTGAGGGCTTGAGCCACATCAAGTAGACGGGAAGTATTTTCCATTTCTTCATTTTTAAAATAAAACTAAATGCAAAACAATATTGCGACTTCTTGTCGGAAAAGTTCACAACATTGTTGAAGGAGTGGGGTCAAAACTTGGGGAATACATTTGGACGGTCAGCATTTAAGTACAGCAAAAAACAAGCATTTTTCGAAGCTACCTACGATATTCTCATAGCCATATTCTCATGGGGTCTGACGATAGCCGGTGAATGGCTTGCTGAACTGAATTGGCTTTCTCCTCATTAGGAAGCAGTCATTAAGTATCAGGGGGAGGGGGGTGAAGGGAAATGAAAAAGTAGCTCCAAAAAATTTGTCCTCCAGTGAAACATGCAAGATTATTTGGAGCCCCAGTCTGAGGACTCAAAATATTTTGATACCCCAGCTATGCAAATAGGATACCATGCAAATGCTAAAATTATTACACAACACCTCAATCATAGTTGGAAAGGGCAAAGAAGGGGTTGCAGCCAAAAAAAGGCAAGAGGCTGAGGCTAAGAAACAGTCATCAATTATAGATTTATCGAAGAAAAAAAGTAATGACTTGCAGTACTTAAGCCCACCTACAAAGTGGAAGAACATATTGCTGACTACCTCATTTATATATAAGTTGCCAAATATTTTAGACTATCCTGAAATTCTATTTCATACTCCAGCTTGAAAGGTGTCATACAATTCATACCCCAGTACAAACATGCACAAAATTTCAGACCCCAGCTCAATTCCCTCCACCCCGGTCTCCCTGATACTTAATGACTGCTCCCTTATGGCTAGAATGTTCTCCAAGTTGAAATATATTCTGTTTACATTGGTCAACAATATACTGTTTACATTATACTGTTTACAGTGTTCAACGTTCGTGACTAAGATTTTGACGAAATGGTTGCATTTCAACTCGACAGAATTGTAACCATAATTGAAACTACATCGACGAGCCCAATCCTTGTGCCATGTTATCATGACTTTTTACTGTTTATTGTATTCAACTTTAAAATCCTAATATCATTGTTTACAGATGACCTGCCAGAAGCTGGAAGTGGTAAAAACCCAGAGAAGAGAGTGATTTTCCCAGGTTTGTACTATTTCGGACGCCAGTCTAAATTACTCTAAAGCATCCTTTTATAGCGATTTCAACATATGAAAAAGGGAGATCGAATGACCTGCAGGTACTAAGACCCAGGCTAGAGATAACTCGAAAAGCCTTTCGTATTAAGATGCGAAGGTGTGGAATGACATCCCAAACAATATAAAAGATGCAGAATCTACTGTACTCTTCAAAAAGCAAGTTCGAAACTAACTTTTAGACCAATGAGATATCGGAGACCCTCCTTAAACATGAACTCCTGGAAGAATAGTATTTCTAAGATATATATTTTATTTTGGATAAATTGTAAATAGTTTGTATATTACCTCTTTATTTGTTGTTTTATAATTATACTGGATCACAATGTATAAAGAGGTTAAACGAAATGAAATTGTTTAAATTTGCCCTGGGTTGGCCTACCGAAAAAAGAATCAGAATTGTCCGATTAGAATAAGTCCGATTTAAATGTGTTTGCCGCAATTTAGGTACACTATGGTGTGGAATGGGCAACAAAGCAGAAAATGATGAGCAGCTTGGCACTTACGCTGATCTTGACTCGTGCTGCAGATCCCACGATAAATGTGACCGCAAAGTAAATGCATTTTCAAAGGATTATGGGTACAGAAACTGGAGACCATTCACTGTCAATGATTGCGATTGTGATTCGGAATTTTACAGTTGTTTGAAAGATGCCAAAGAACATAAGAAAGCAGCAAAGATTGTTGGAAAGATCTTCTTCAATATTCTCAGTATGCCGTGTTTGCGATTCAACGCTTTTGGGACAAAAGCAACAAAAGGACATTCACCATCTTTCAAGTAAATCATATAAATACAATAAGTACTGAGAGATCTTTAACAAAATCAATATGAGACTGCTTGTAAATTCAAAGTCAGATAGGTACACTTGCAAATGTATTAGGTAAACCTTGTTATCTATATCAATTATATGTAAGCTGTATTTATTAGGCTTTGTTAATACCGATCATTAAGAAAATTACTTAGACCTTTTACAGGCTCAGCGTTGATTTTACGTATCTGCCTCGTGGAATCGGGATTACTTGCTATTCCAAGAAGATGCCAAGACCACCGGTTTGCTATAAACCGGACAAAGAAGATTCACTAATAAAAATTAACAAGAAAGGTTTCATTTTTTCTCTTGGGTTCTTTAACCGCGTGAGGGGTGATGGGTGATGATTGGTCAAAACAGGCAACCAATCAGTCACATCAATCGCTCAATCAAACAAAATTCGATCCGCATTTGGATGTAAATTTCTTATGTTCGCCATTATCCGACCTTTTATTTTTGATGAGTGTCGGACGAAAAGTAATAGTATGCTAAGTAATGCTTCCACTTTTTTCGCTGAAAGTTCAGTCTCAATTTGGCCATTACCCGACGTTTCATGCTCTGAGGAGTGTCGGACGAAAAGTATGCTTTGATATACAAAACAATGGTTCCGCTTTTTGTGCAATTGAAAAGCTTTCTACAACCAACAGGTTATTTATTTCAAGTTTCGTAATTACAACAACCCTTTTCCGCTTTCCGGTGTTCACATTGCAATATCGCTATCTCGTCGCTTGGGTAGGGTATATAAAACGCCGCATGTTACACTTGGGTCACAAAAACAATGCATTGGTGGGGAATTTAAACACTGAGTCTGTTACAAACATCAGGGGATCCCGCAAACAATTAGAATATGTTTCAGAGGATAAGAGAGACTGAGACATAAAAATACTGAGTGCTAAGAGAAGCTCTAGACCTTGAAACTGCTAAAGCCGTCCTCAAACATTTGAAGATCGTCTAATTCATGATATGCATATTGACGTCACAAAAACCTGGCCGCCATGGTGAGGGGCAAAACTAAGTTCATATGGCGTTGCTGTTTCGGCATTAGCGCATCCGATTTCCCCAGAGAAAGTAACAGGGTAAGAAAAAAATGTGAATTTTTGGTGGTGATCATTACTTTTGAAAATTTCGGTGTAAAACTGGGGAAACAGGCTAAAATATCCTGACGGATTGAGGCAACGCTGTGAGCAGCCGCCATTATGAACTCAGTTTTGCCCCTCAACATGGCGGCCAAGTTTTTGTGACTTCAATATGCATACCTTAGTCCTTTTAAAGTTCGCCTGCCTTTAATTTTCGCCCCGGAGGGGGGCGAAAGTTAAAGGGGGCAAATTGTGGAAATATTTTTGGTGGCGAAAATTAGAGGGAGCAAAAATTAAAGGAACACTAAATGACTATTTTCTTTGAAATTTTTGTGCTTATGACATATATTCTCTGACGTATGCAATCGCCGTATTCTTTTATAGTCTAGACTTTCCCATGGTCTATTTTTGTTTCATCGGAACTGCAGAGGACTATAGAGAATCTGTCTTGGTTGGAAAAAAGTGACTCCGCAGTCACACTTGTCCAGCTCATCCCAGGTCCTCCCTCAGAGAACACAATTTTGCCGAAGCAAAAATAGACTTTGGGAAAGTCTTCCTATAGTCAAATGTAGTGACCTGATTTCTGAGATGCCTGAGTGTAGTTCCATGTCCAAAACTTTGAAATCTGGAGGAGGGCGAAAATTAAAGGGAGCGAACTTCTGCGCACAGAGGGGGGCGAAAATTAAAGAGGCGAAAATTAACGGGAGCCAAAATTGAAGGCAGGCGAAATTTGAAGGGACTAAGGTATCATGAATACAGGATCATCCCCTAACTGTAAAAAAGATTGGTTGCAAAAGAACGATGAATGTATCTCTCTTTCCTGTGTATTCTTCTGTATCATAATTGGGATCATCTGAAGAATTTTCGGCGAGACCCATTTTGAAGAACTGAACACACTTACGTCCATTAATTCATTATTCAGTACTTTATAAGTAAGTCATTATTCCTTCTGCTTTACTAGGTCTGTTAAGAACTTTGAATGACACAGACATGTGACTATTCATTACCAGACTCCTTTTAAATCTTAGTTAGTTTTTAGTCTTTCATTCATTCGTTTATTATCTTCGTGTTCATTCGCTTCCTACGTATTCAACAAGTAACTCATTCGTTTATTATTGTTATGTATATATTTGGATCTGTCGTTTCTTCATTGCTTCGTTCTCTACAAATTGGTGCCGTGACCAGGATCTAGTTACTGCTGTTAGTGTATCGATGTCGTTCATAAAGCATGCCTCCGAAGCCGAAATCCGCTCTTGAGAAACTCAAGCAAGAGAGAAGACAAATCCGACGTACGTTCACAAAAATCTTCAACGAAGCATCGGCTCTCTTCACGCAAGAATCTCTGAGAGACGAAGAAATCTCCTTGCTGAAATCATCCCTCGAACTGTTGACCAACACGTTTCAGGACAGTCAGAATTTAGAAAAAGAAATCAAAGAAATTGTTCTAGAAGAAATAGAAGACGAAACTGAACAAGATGATTTCTTCGATGAAGGTGATTCCGTTATCATCGCAAATAAAGGTAAGCTCAGTAAACTTGAGTTTATTATCTCTAAATTCGACAAACCGGCCACACCGTCCCCGTCATCGCAACAGAGACAGTCCTCTCCTCATAATCAAACGTTTACACGGTCAAAGTTGCCAGATCTAAATCTCCCTGCGTTCGACGGCAATATAACAGAGTGGTTTGGGTTCTGGGAACGTATTCAATCTCAAGTCGGAAAATCTCCCGACCTACCGAAATCTGCTAAATTTACGTATCTTGTGGGACAACTACGGGGAGAAGCATTAGCCACCGTGAAAGGACTCGTGCCTTCCGATCACAGTTACGACATTTTAGAAATGACATTACAAGAAAACTTTGGCCTCCCCAGGAGAATTATTCGTGCGCATGTAATGCATTTGTTAAGATTGCCGAAAGCAACCCTCGTGGCTACAAACCTACGTCAATTCTATAATTCACTGATGGGTGATATTCGTTCGCTAAACGCTCTGGGTATTAACGTAGCGGCTTGTGCCCCAATTATTATTCCGATTATCGAAGATAAGCTCCCAGTGAAACGCTAGGCTAGGCGCTAGGCGATTGTGGACAAAATGCAACATTCAAAATAACAAGTTTTCTTGACGGTCTAAAAGATTACATAACACGCTAAGAACAGGCACAGGCCTCTAACAGTAATCGGTCAGCCAGCCCAAAACCTTCATTTGGGTACGAAACGTACGAACACCCGTCTATGAGTACAATGATTGCCTCAGCCCAAGTCCGTTGTCAGCTTTGTAAAGGTCCACATACCGCCCAGCGATGTTCTCAGACAGCCACAGATAAAACAACTTCTGTTATAAATCAAAAGCTCTGTTTAAACTGTTTGTACCCACGACACCGTGCTGCTCAATGTAGTGCGAGAGGCCGATGTGCCACGCTGCTTCCAGACATGGTACCCTTAGTTTAAAGGGGCTGTACAACCCGTACTTGCTGCATGGTTCTGCGTGGCATAACAACTTTGATGTTTAGGCTTAAAGTGAATGAACTCAAGTAAATAGCGTCCGTCTAAAAATAGAACAAAGAGAAACAGAAAGGCGCCATTGTTTTCTGTCACTTTACATTCTTTCGACACGTGTTGGATTAGCTAATACAATAGGCTATTTATAAAATTTGTTGGATCTCCTCTTTTATCACGGTTCATTCTCTTTAACACATCACTTCCACCACGATTTTATACAGGAATTCACCTCTGAAGTACACCTCACCGAATCTTTGCAATCAATGCGCCGACAAAAGTAAACTAACAAACACGGAAGCAGGAAAGTCAAACACTTCGGTTTCTGTAAAAAGTTGTTGAAATTCATGGAAAAGCATGGAAAAGAACACGAGAATAAATAAGTTTATCGGGAGCCGCAGCGAGAAATCACAAACAGGCTGTCTGACGCGTGGCAAGAAGGACACTCGAGAATTTTTGTAGCTCCCGGTCCTATAAAACTAATACTAATATATCACTGCCCACTGTGGTGTAGGATTCACTGGCCATAACATCAGAAAAAGTTTCAACATGCAACGAAACTGTGTGTGTGTGTGTGTGTGTGTGTGTGTGTGTGTGTGTGTGTGTGTGTGTGTGTGTGTGATCTTATCTTAATTCGAATAACAGATAAATCTAGTTTCTAATTACAAAATAAAAAGAAACTAATCTAATTCAAATAGAAAAATACCAACAAAATTGGAAGTTACCGGACATCTAAAACATTCTAAAAACTAAAAAAATTCCAAACACCCCCTTCCCCCTTGATTCGAGTACGTATGGAGACTAGTTGATGCTGAATTCGCTTTAATGATCTTCATATCTACAAACATTACAATTGCACTGAATGCCTGACCATTGCTTTATCAATCGTTTGAAAATGTTAACCGTTTCCGAGGATTTGATTTCATTCGGTAAACTATTCCACACTTTGGGACCCAGAGATCTAACACTGTGTGTACCAAATGTTACTTGATTAGGCCTATAACTGCCTGAAACTGCAGCTAAGCTCTCCGCCATTAAAACTGTTGAGCACAGTCACGCACGCGGGCTGTCCCATGGATTTACAATGTTTACGAAAATCTTGTACAGCACCTTTTAAGTCCCTTCCACTCCTCAGTTTGGCTATCAATTGGTGAAGCCCTGATTTCAGAACAGAGCAGAGAGTCGGTACACACGGGAAAGTTAGATATAATGCAATAAAATACAATACAGTCAAAATATAATACAATTCAAATAGAATACAACACAATATAATACAACAGAATATTATATTTTAGAATTGCACAAAAAAGCGGAAACATTGTTTTGCATACTAAAGCATACTTTTCGTCCGACACTCCTCAGAGTATGAAACGTCGGATAATGGCCAAACAGAAACTGAAATTTATACCCAGACGAATTTTAAGGACACATTGCCAGGACACATCTGGGTATAAATTTCAGTTTCTGTTTGGCCATTATCCGACGTTTCATACTCTGAGGAGTGTCGGACGAAAAGTATGCTTTAGTATGCAAAACAATGTTTCCGCTTTTTTGTGCAATTCTAAAGTTTTGTACAACGAAAAGGTTATTTGTTATATTTTACCACACTCATATGATTACAAGTTCTTACCGATTTTTAAGATTCGCAGATTAAAGATGAATCCCACGAACGCCATGCTCTTCTACGATGTAATGGCATTGGTTGTTTGGTATGTGTTGTGCAAATAAAACTTTCAGCTTTCTAACAACAGGATCAGCTCTGCTCGAGTTTACCTGCGATGAAATAATTTGTTTCTTTGACATGAAAATTTTCTTTATCAATCTAACTGATGCTAACAATTTTCATTTACTTAGGACAAATTCCTTCGTTTCTTTTTCATTTTCAATTCGTTCCTAACTAATTATTCTTTTGTTTTCAATTTACGATCCTACATCAAACTAAAATCTTAAGCTTCAATCGATAATATAATTTATAATAAATTTAACATAAATGCTAAAAGAAAAGATTTCCATATTGCGTTAAAACTGATAAAAAGGAAATATCATATTATTATGATAAAAAGCAGATTTCACAATAAATCAGAAGAATTTCCAGTATATGTACAGGAACAACGCGAGATGACTAGCCTGCGAGCAGACTCTACGGGAGGAGGAAAAGTAGAGTCTGCGTGACGTCGACACTTTTCTTGTCTGGTGTCACGTGGAGGTTCCCAAGATTTGAGGAACTTGTTTGATTGGTCAAAAAACTCTGCTTTGTTTTCAATCACCTTCAGGGTGATGACTTATGGTTTAATGTTGGTGTTTCCTGTTTCCAACATGGTTGAGTCACAACGACGAAAAGCTTGTCAATACAAATTTTACAGTGTTGCTTCCTTCAACCATTGGCGATTGCCTTTTCATCTTTCTTTGAGGATTTGCATCGGCAGCAGATTGTTCTGATAATATGTCATTGCTCTGCAGTTTTCCTAACAAAAGGTGACGCAGGCTAGAGGTGACACGAAAAGAAAAACGACGAAAAGTTGGAAACTAATGCCAATATTCCTAAAATCTTCAATATTTGCTTATTTATGTTAGAACCTTTTCACACACTGTTTTTCGTAGGTTCTTCTTTTGAAGGACAAATAATGCATTGATCTACTTTTCAGTTGTAAAATTTCAATATGACTGTCTAATCTCATTAAAGAATTTTGCTCCTCCATGAATTAACTCATTGCCCCTTGAAGCCATTTGGAATTCACATACAAATTAATGTAAAAAGTAAATGTTGCAAGGAGGTACGTCTAACGTTAGACGTAGCCCTGAAGAAGCCCTGTATACCGGGGCGAAATATTGGCAATTTTGTGTTTTTTTCTGCGTTTTTCTGTTAGTATCGCCTCGCGTTGTTCCTGTCTTATTATCATTGGAAAAAGGTATTTTTTCAAGAAAATCAAAGAGCCTTATTTAGCAACTTACAACTTTATTTCATTAATCTTATTTTTTACATAAGAACAAAGCAGCCTGTTTTAAAAACCGTAGGTTCTTGTGTGCCGGATTTTATTGTAGCAGGCAGGGGGCTCATAAGCTATGGCAGCTAATGGGACAAATTGTCACGGAGCCTTGGGACTCGTGGCAGAATGCATTAGGTCAAACCAACTCTTTAGGATTACCAGATTTATGCACATTATGACTCAGTAGAGTTAAGACAGTCATCCGTCACAAGGATCCCCCTAAAGGGGACTCAGTTCCCTAGCAAGGGCCCAGAACCATGACAGGCGCTGGACGATAGATCACCGACGGGGGGGATAGTCTTGTCTTATAAAATTCACCGACTGTGGATAGTGTTGCCCCCTGCCATTCTCTGGTGCCAGCCCTGGCCGCGATTTTTGCGACAATTTGTTATCACACAATCATTAATACAAGAACACACCTCAGAAAGAGCAACGGCCTCCTTATCATTGTTGGGCATTGCTTCCTTCATCTGCGATAATATTTAAGGCGTTCTCATCACCTGAACTCGCATTGTCACAACATTTGACGAAACCAATCCCAGAGCTGGAACAACTCGTCTTCCGCTATGCAAAGAATACACATCATGATTTGTTGCTTACCGTAATAATTCAAATAAGCCTCCAACTTTTTAAAGCGCTTGAATAAGCACCCATCTTGATTACCTGCCCAGGTAAGGGACCGGTCATAAATTCTTCCAAGGGAGGGGGTGGAAGACATCTGGGAGAGGGGAACCAAAATTTCACCTACTCATAGGTAGGGGGGATGAAAAATAAAACACATCTTCAGGAGGGGCTATGAAAACAATTTGATGTATCATTTTGGATATTAAACCCAGGTGTTCAGTTTTTATGTAAGACCCCGGGTATGTAGCTATACGGGTATATGGGTATATGTATTTGGCTGAAAATATTTTCTGCAATGTTGGAGGGTAGACGAAAATTTCTACCTATATCTGAGAGGGGGGATGAAAATTCCATCAAATATTTGAGAATGTCTTCACCCCCTCCACGGCAAGAATTAATGGCCCATCCCAAACAATAGACAAAATCTTGAAATTAATGATGAAGGCAGACCCGTTCGAGATGAATGAGCCAAACATTGAGGACGCTCAATTTAAAGACAATATTTTGTCTTCTGAAGAGGCAGGTGGCAATATAGTTGCTGGTTAGAGTGAGAAAAAAGTGCGAAACTGCAACAGTATACGGGTAACAAATTAGAAAATAATTTAATCCAGGGACCACGTCCATATTAACCGCTTCAATAAACCTTTTCAATTAACGGGATCGTTTTGGAAATTTTTGGCAGATTCTTTATTCGAAACTTTTGGCCACGGATTTGTATTCAGCGCCCAAAGTTTAGTCTGAGTACAAATTTTTACAATCCTAGTGTTTGCGATTTCGATTTATGACGATAACAAATTTGAAACTTCATACGGGATTTGACCGCGAAAATCGTTCGGGGTGTAATTTTACACCCTTGGTCATTATTCACGGTCAAAGCCCTTAGAAATCGTGAAAATTATTGTTGCCATAAAATCAAAATTGTGTACATTAGAACTACAAAAATTTGCAAGTAGACTAAAATTTGGATGCTGAATCTAAGGCTGAGGTCAGAAATTTCGTAGGAAGCAATTTGAGAAAATTTTGTAGCGTTCCAAAATGAGGCTGCTTAGTTGAAAAGGTGTATTCGCATAAGGAAATCGTTTAATCTCAAATTATTGAAATGATGTAACACCACTTCAAGTGAAATCAATCTTTTCAGGTCGCTTCAAATCGTTTTAAAATGAATGAGTAAGTGAGTTTCTGTTTAACGTGCTAACGTGTGAAAGGCCGGGAGCCTTATTTCCAGCAGGGGCACGGTATCATGCACTACATCACTGACGAGGTCCTAGTGTTTTTAAATGCTCCCATTTGTGTGACAGAAGTCATCAATTTTTGAAAACGACTGCCCACCAGACAACCCTTCGATTTTCTGTTCGACGTGATTTTTAGGTTCGACGGTTCGAACCCACGCCGTTCAGAATTTCTGGCACCAAGTAGCTTGGTTTACAGATGCACGCCACTGCACCCGCCAAAGGTTACTTCCAAACCTTTCAAATTCGTTGCAAAATGACCTCAAATCGCCTCAGTTTATTTCCAAACCTTTCAAATTCGTTTCAAAACGGACTCAAATCGATCCTTAATCGTTTTGGAAAACATGTGAAACGAATTTTTGGTGATTGAAATCGTTTCCATTTGCATCAATGAAGCGATTAACTCTGAGAAGGTCCCTTAATGGTGCTAGGATGAAAGGAGGGCACTTCGAAATAACTAAGTCAGATACTGCGGTCGCTAAACGCAACAAATATCTATTTTTAATTGCTCTTCTTTTTCCTCAAATTTTATGCACTCATCTTCATTGAAAAGCGGTGGCGTAGCCGTGGGGGGGGGGGGGGGGGGGCACGGGGGGCGCCCCCCCCAACGATCATCGAAGATGGTTCACGTAATTCTTCTAAATCCAGTGAGAAAATACAGGGGGGTTGGGGTTAAGCTTTCCCTTTCACCTGTGCAAGCTAATTGGAAAATATCTATTCTATACCAGACAGAAAACTCGAAGTGCACTTCTGCAGTTCTTGATATCGAATAAGTAGCATGAAAAGTTGGTGTTTAAAGCGTTTAAAGGGTAAGTGTAGCCCTGAATTTTTCCTGGGCAAGACCCGGACCTAAATAATAATCTGCCTCGCTTCCATGTTCAGCCTCGTTTACATGTTGCCCCCCTAATCTCATCCTGGCTACGCCAATGTTGAAAAGCCAGGTAACAACCGGCAAAAATGTAAGAAGCATCCAAGTGGTTATTTGAACCATAACGGTAATTGCTTTTGGCGTCAACCAATACAGTACTTCCTCGATTAACCGACCACTTTTTTAATGGATGTTCGAATAAGGCAAAAAGGCTGGATAATTTCAAAACTTGCCTTGGTAAATCACTTAACATATAAAAGCTTTGAGTAAAATTTGACGCTTGTTATGCTCCATGACAGTGGTGCAATATTGTCTTGAGAATTGATGACGATGAGTGGGGAATGAAATTAATTTCGTGAACATTCCACCATGAATACTTATACGTTTAGTTTCGACTTCGCTTGAAGGTGATCTGAAAGGAAAATTTTTACTCGTGGAAGCTGCTGGCCTGTTCCAATGACGGAGAACGTCGTTTATGGTTTTTCATGTTTTCTTTTGTTTCAGAGTTATTTGCCTTTTAGTGTTTTGGACTGGTGACGTCATTTTGTTTGCAAGAGACATGAAATACAATGGAAATTGAAAACATTTCAAATAAAAGAGGGCCTGGAGGCAAAAGTCTTGGTACCAAAATTTATCTTCATGAGATAGATTGAATTTCTGAATGATCTTATCACAATAAACTACTTATGCTGCAGGTTTAGTCACCGGCGAAACAAATTACACTGAGTTTTCTAAACTCTGCCTAAACCTTTCTTGTAAGTTTGCAAACAAAATTACGTCATCAACTAAATCATAAAACGACAAATAACTCCAAAACGATACAAGATACGAAAAACTGGAAGTAGAGTTTTTCATCACTCAAATTGGAGATTGAAGTTTACAAATAAAAATTTTCGTTTCAGGTCACCTTTAATTTAAACTAATTAATTTAATATGCAGCGAGTGCTTCATTGAACTGGTGCGGATAATCCTAATTCTTATCAGCCCGTTAATCGAGGGAGGGACAATCGAGTGACGGTTAATCGAGAATGGACTGTATGACTAAATTATTATATCCTGTTATCATGAATATTTATGGAGGATGTACTAAATCAGTAATAAATATACTGCTCTTAATTTGGGTCTTGAAGTTAAAGGATGCAAGCATAAAATGAACCTAATTGTTGTGCGGACATTGCATATGCTGACACTGAAAGACCATCGATAGTAAAGAAACACGATGTTCCCAAAAATTCGCTGTTTTCTTTCGTTTTCTAGTTTGAATATTTGACGGCATAAATTGATGACGTCTAGAAGGAACCTTTCTTGAAGCTATGACAAACGTAAATTGATAAACCTATGGATAAGTAGTGATTGTAACAATATAGTTTGAGAATCAAATGGATTTTATCAAATGTAATTGTAAAGTGTTTTTGACCAGCAAAGTATACCTGTGAAATGTCAAATTGAAATTAGAGACATAATTTCTTCCACGCCCTTACTTTGGAATAATGTCCGGTCTGAGGCCTCAAAAAGAGTCCTGCTATGACGTTATGCAGCTGAAGACCAAAGACAATAGACCAGATCTAATACTTTCCCATAGTTCAAGATGAAGCTAAAGACCATGCTTGTATAGCCTCAATGACCTGGCTAGTTTGTTACTTTTTTAAGTTATATTTCTATTGACTCCATTTGTAACTATTTGCAATATTTATTTTGTAATTATTAGATAAGTTTTTACATGGCCCTTTGAAAACAGATCTATTGTTCTGATGGATGTCCCTGCAATAAGAAAAGTGAAATTCAAGTTCGCATACATGTGTCCAAAAACAATAAGGAGATCTACTAACGCCTATTTGATACTATTTCTGCCCTTTTTCAAGTAACAATTTATTCAAAAATCCATTCTGTATGTTTGGGGGGGGGGTACTAGGTTTCGATATATGGTGGTCTGTCACCAGAACCTATAAACTTCAGCTTCCAGCCCCTTTCTGATTAACAAACGAAACAGTGCCTGTTTTAGAAACAAGTTTAAAAGTCTTGAAAGATATGATCTGGTGTGGAGCAATATCCTGAAAGTTGATAGATCTCTGATACCAGATAAGCATATAAGCATATTACGTTAGGAGTGATGAAAGATGTTAGGTCAAAAACAAGCAGCAAATCAGAAACATACATAAATCTATGTTTAAAGTACCAACAACAAAGATAGAAACCTTTGGAAACAGAGCGTTTACGTATGGGGTACCAACAGTATGGAATTCAATACCAGAAAATGTAAAGAAAAACAACAATGTTGAATCCTTCAAAAAGCTCCTCAAGTCACATTATTTCAAGACAGCATAAGGAAAATGACGTTTTGTATTGTTTTATTTATTCTTTTATTCTTTTTAAATAGTATTCTGATGAGATTTTATATGAGCGTGTAACATTTTGTTTTAGATATTATAGATTTAGGTTTTAGAGTTAAGTTTTCCAAACGAACATTTTTTGGAACCGTAAATTGTAAAGCGCAACTGAGTACATTATAAGGGGGCGCTACACATATACAAAAAGAACAACCTGTACATCGTGGGACTAACAGTAGGTCACGAAACAAATACAGAGAAAAATGAAAAAAGAAAAAAGGAGAAATACGAACACCTTTTAAAAGATAGTACCTTAATACGCCTCTATAAGAATACTACGTTTATTAATCTTGTAATGACTTCTGCTGGGATATATTCAAGAGAATCAGATCAATTTTTTAAAATGTTGGAAGAACTCTATGCTGAAGACACTGCTGTAAAGTATATTGATTCCAAGTTGGTTGAGATTTGTATACGATCTTCGTATTATATATTTTCCATGAGGATGAAAAAGTGAACTGACCCGGAGCTCATAGACTTTTAACTTTTTTACAAATTATTCTACCATAGAACTTTTAGAGACACCATTGTGTAGACAGCCATACTATGCCTATATCATAGAGAATAGTTTGGTCCGATTAGCGTATCTTTAAATTGTATGTATCTAAGTTCGAATTTATTATGAAAGTTTCCATTATAATCAAAGGAACATTTTTCGATCAGAATCTGCATATTAATTTCATATTCTAATTTTGACCATTACCCTACGTTTTATAATGACCTCAATTTGCCTCAGTTTATTTCCAAACCTTTCAAATTCGTTTCAAACTGACTCAAATCGATCCTTAATCGTTTTGCAAAACATGTGAAACGAATTTTTGGTGATTGAAATCGTTTCCATTTGCATCAATGAAGCGATTAACTCTGAGAAGATCCCTTAATGGTGCTAATTTTGACCATTACCCCGCGTGCCCCTCTGGCCATTGCCATGCAAAAACAGCTTTCTCACGGTTGTGTGCCCCTTCTTCTAGGGACAACGTTGTTTGGGGGGGGCAGGCAGGTGGCGGACTAAGAATACGGGCACAGTTTGAGGAATTAACCATTTCCCTGCATTCTGGCCACTATTGCAGTAGGTAGGTATACTAGATGCGATGCCTATTACCTGAATCCTGGAAATTGCCTGCTTGATTCCATGGACAGGATTTTGAGGATCAGCATCGACATACTCATCAGACAGTTGCTTCACGACGTGGAAAATCAGATCTGCAATGAAGTCGTTTTTTATGAACATCATTGAGTAATAACATGCCAGGTTGGTGCCAAGAAAGGGAAAACATGTTATCTTACCAATGCTTGTCTTCAATTGACAGAGAAGCCCAAGACGTCTTGTCTCCTTCGAGTCGACGAACGGGACCTGTATTGTAATTAGACAGGTACAGGCGCAAAATCTTTTGAATATTGAAAACAGATATTGTTTGTAACATTTTCCTATGTAAAATTTCATGCTCTTTCCGAACCTGCTTGTTACCAAACGATTCAGCGGTGGGTGTGGCAGGGCGTGGCTACCGCACTCTGTGATTGCTTTCAATGAATAAAAATTCACAAGGGATTTTGATTGGCCCCTCCTTATCTAGCACAGTCGATTAATTACGATTGTGACGTAATTCTTAATTGGCAATCCTGTACAGCGGCTTTCGCCTTGATCAAAGATGGCAGAAGTTATGCCCCATCATCATGCCAAACCGATGGCATGGACCACCTTGAAACGACAGAGTCACGCACATAATTCATGGAATGCTCAATTTGCAGCCTCTTGTGAAATACATATCAGTGTATGTCCCTTTTAGATAGTATGAAATCAGCGAATAGCGATCTAGACTTAACATGTAGGTATGCATTCAATCATTGCTGCCCACAAGAATGCTTTCGAAATTCACGACGACTTGAGTGACACACATTTGAATTCTGCAAACAACAAGGCCCAAATAAAGACTTGATTTGCATTGGAAACTTCTTGAAACATCGGCCTAAAGCCCAACTTTGATCATGTAGGCTCCTCAACCTCAAATACGAAGTAAACAGTTGAAAAATGCTCGACAACTTGATCAGACAATGGTTTACCTGACTTTGCAAGATATGCTCGTTTGTTGTTCTTTGATGCCAATAAATGCATGATTGTAGTTAGCTAAAAAGCAGATTTAATTCGTCAAGTTGGCGAAAATTCTCTTCACGTGAGAAATATTACTGCATTCTATAGACACGCTGACGAATGACGAATAACTGTACTTGGCGCGAAAATCGTCTAGGCAACTCGTTCCAGGTTCCTTCATTTTCCCTTTCTTCCTTTGAATGGCAGCAGTTGAGAAGCAAAAAAATCAAGATTTGTAACTGGCAAAGTCTTTTATCGTACTATTGTCTTTTCCCTACTATGCCTACATTGGCTACTAACAGTTATCTAGAGCATAGGTTGACAAAATACATGAAAATATGCCAAGCATCTCACGTGCAATTCTACAGTTATTTTAATTTGTCTGCAAGCGATTTGATGAAAACGATTAAGTTATTCTATTTCTTGTTAATTTATTATCACGTGGAAGTCCTCTTCCTCCCCTTTGCTCGCATTGCCAATCTGACTGCATGACCACGTCTAGTTGCACGACATCTCATACAGACTACCCTGAATCCTGGATGACGAACATAAATGCCATTAGTGTATGTACAAAAATGATAGTATGAAAAAATTTGTGAAATATCATTTACCTCATACCCGTCAACTGTCCTCCTGTGATATCAGATGATGCTTAATTTTCTAGCAAATAATTTTCTACCTAAGCATGTTGGCATTTATTGGATATAATAAATTAAATACATTTTTACTTATCGAAAAATAGAGTTTGGTCATTTATATTAACTAGACATTGATTCTCTGACAAGACCAACTTTAAAAGCCCATCTATAAATTTCGCTATAATACTTACGAATGCATTCCCAGCAACCAAATAATTTTAAATCACACAGATGATACGAATGACCTTCGAAACAATATAACTTATCGTGCATTGTCGGATACCATTGACGATATCGAAGAACTGCCTTCTTCACGCAATCGGGTATCTTTACCGCACAGTTGTTGTCATCAGCTGGTAAGCATGCCTTGTTCTTCTCGTTCCATGGATATATTCCTAAGGACAAATACACTCTCATTGCCAACGGGATTTCCCGCTCCTTCGTTGGTGTATTAGGCCTCGTTCGTTTAAGTTTCGAGCTGGCAGTATTTCCCTTTGCTTTTCGCTTTCTTTTCATTTGTTTCTCCCTTTCATTCTCTTCACCTATGTACCTCTTCACATGATTTATCACTTTCACACATTCTTTGGCTGTCTTGGGGCTAAATCGTGTCAACACCGAATCTACGTTGCTCGAGTCAACTAACATTGCCTCTTCTCTCGCCGCTACATACTTCTCTGATACTGATGATTTTTTGGCTAGCTCACAAGCTGGCATTGCAGTTGTTGTGACAAGTGCTGCTGCTTCTTGTTCCTCTGTTACTTTGCAGTTTGCATTTACCCACTTAACTACTTGGCATGAAGGTGAGTCCGTGCTTTTATCTTCTTTATCACTCTCGTCGTCAGGGATCACGATTACTTGCCTTGGTTGTTTCGTTGCCGATCCTGGTGCGTCTTTCGTCTTCTTAGCTGGTTGTGGTTTTTTCATGGAGACAATACTCACCTGCTTTGCTGCTTTCTTCGCGTCAAATGCAAGTACATTCTCGTTCTTACTATGCTCACCTTGCCGCTTACAGCTTGCACTACTACGCTTGTCGTCGTGCTTTTCATGAACCGGAGGCATGTGGGAAATTTCTTCAGCTCTTTCTTTTTTTGTTGCTCGTAGATAGTGTACCTTTTTAAGTGGCTTGGTTATGGGGATTGGATCTTCTTTCACCAGTTCTTGTAATTGCACTTTTAATTTTGACTCTCTTCGTGATCGCTTAATTGGCTTCCTTATGGGCATGCTTGATTGTTTGGCCATGGCATGATTGGGGTGTTGGCTTGCAAAAGTCGCGGCTGGCTCAGTCAACGTAGGCAGCTCAAGAATCTCAGAATCAGATACATGCTTGCTACTGTTGTTGAGTGGTATGAAACGACGGTGAAATTCATTCTTCTTTACTTGCGTTTGTGGTGGTAGATCATCAATGATTCTGCTTATTATCTGAAAACTAGGCTCTGCTTGTTTGACCTTGTTGGCACTGTTCCTGATGCTAAGTGGACAGCCAAACTGAAGAAGTGAATCCGTGTGCAAGGCATTGTCACTGTCTTGCTCCGATGCCAATTCAAGAAGATTCTCTACAGCTGCATGGGTTTCGTCATCTGAAAATTGCGAACGATTGCCACATCCTGCTTGCCGGGACAATTCTATCTCTTCTTCCTTCTCGTCTAACTTGCTTGATCTGACATCTTTCGGTGGAGGCGATGGTCTTGTATAATATTCTAGATCAAAGTCCAGAATATCTGCTACGTATGAGTCTTCTTCTTCGTAATCACCTTCACTGTTGTCTTGCTTTTTATCCAAACCAGGCCTATCAACAGCACTTTCTTCATTGTCGCCTTTACATTCCTCGTCTTCTTCGTCATCACTTAATTCCAGATCTTTATACCATTCTTCGTTTGCATGTGTATGTTCTCCTTCATCGTCATTGCCTGCGCAAATGTCCGACATAATTTCCTCTCCCTCAATCCCGCCTTGTCCCTCTTCTTCAATTTCAGATTGATTATTTTCATTAAGCTTTAAGGTGGTGTCGTTTTCTGTCCCAGGCCCTTCATTTGCTACGGCTCGTTCCAAATTTCCACCAACATCTTCGTCGTTAAAACTGACTTGTCGTTCTACACGACGAGCCTCTTGGGTGGATAGATCAACTTTAGCCACGTGAACATTCTTTGCGTCTACATTTGTTTCTAGGAAGTTAATAAAATCTGAAACAAAATCATCAGTTAGTTTCTCCTCGTACATACCTTCATTTTGTCGCTGCTGTTGCATTTCGTTGCCATTGCTACCATCGTCCAAAGCTGCAATTGCTAAAACTTCACAAATATCATCAATAGTTTCCTTATCTGATACTACTACCTGACTTTGCCCGCTTGTGTTGACAACTGCACCTGCTTCTTTTGCCGGAAGAACCTTTACAATACCGGGAATTATTTCAGGGATGATTCTGATGACGTTGTCATCAAGAAGGCAAGAAAGATCTGTATTCGTACAGCAGTGGTCAGGAGAAAAGGCTTGCACTTGGCCTACCCTTGTATCGATTGCGGTCATATTGTCATCGTAACCTAAATAATAGGCAAACATAGAAATGTTTTTGAATAATGACATCATTGCTTTATTGCAACAATCACTTACCATTGCAGCAGATGTCAGCTCTTTTATCCAATGTTGACGGTCACGAGCTTCACTCTGAAATATGTTACTTGTCTTTAGCGTGGGGAATGTGACAGACATGAGAGACACATCTCTCTAATTACAGTAACTACTTTGATGAATTGTGCCAAGTGGCATTATACCTGCTGAAATTGCATGTGAATGTTATTCCACGTGACCCTGAGCAGCAACAAAGTACACACCAATGATTGGGTATCGCTAGGAACTGAATCCTTCAACTGTTGAGATAGAGCAAAAGTAATCATGCAGCAATTGTGATTAATAACGATCGCTGATTACTTGTTGATCGTACTGAAATTCGCTACAATGTGACATGCTCATATGTACTTGTGAAATATTAGCTAATAATACTTATGAATTGTATTCATTTACTTGTTGCTTTAGTTCTCTGATTACTTGTAAACAACTGTTTATTCTGTCACCGAGCTAGATTAATGAATAAGAATGATTATGATGGCTTTCCAAATGAGTACATCTAAGAAATGAGCAAACTTGACTACTCGATCAAGCGTGATAAGAGTGCTTACAATAGTGGCAGAATGCTTCATCCAACCCCGCGTCCCCCTCCGGCCATTGCCATGCAAAAACAGCTTTCTCACGGTTGTGTGCCCCTTCTTCTAGGGAAAACGTTGTTTGGGGGGGGGGCAGGCAGGTGGCGGATTAAGAATACGGGCACAGTTTGAAGAGTTAACCATTTCCCTGCATTCTGGCCACTATTGCAGTAGGTAGGTATACTAGATGCGATATTACCTGAATCCGGAAAATTGCCTGCTTGGTTCTATGGACAGGATTTTGAGGATCAGCGTCGACATACTCATCAGACAGTTGCTTCACGACGTGGAAAATCAGATCTGCAAAGAAGTCGTTTTTTATTAACATCATTGAGTAATAACATGCCAGGTTGGTGCCGAGAAAGGGAAAACATGTTATCTTACCAATGCTTGTCTTCAATTGACAGAGAAGCCCAAGACGTCTTGTCTCCTTCGAGTCGACGAACGGGACCTGTATTGTAATTCGTTGAATTAGCTGTCACGAAAAGCATTGAAAATCTTACACTTGTTACTCACCATGTGCTACCGGGTACGTTTTAAGAAGTACTAAAGCTTCTACGTAGCATAAAACTGCTTTTAATGACGAACATATAGATAGCAACAAGACTCCTTTTCAAGCTTTCTAATTAACTAACTCGATATCGAGGCTCCTCCTTTCACGGCAACATATTGATACAGTTTCAACAGTACCATGGCAACAAATGTAAACAAATCGACTTCTTCCCGAGAAGTTATTTAGGCCCAAAATTTTGAATACTGATTATTCGAAAATTTCCATTTTGCGATCGTTCACATATATATTATCAGATAGAACTGGCTTTGCGTGCTAGTTTTTTTTAGGCAATTTTAAACAAATTGCGTGCTACTGCCTTCAAATTCAAAGAAAATTGCTGTCGATTTTTAAGCGTCGAATAAAAAAATTGGAAGGGTGAAGATGAATTTATCGAAGTTAAAGACGAAGTAGATGCACTCACCTGTTGAAGACAGCCTGTTGTTTGATTGGTTGAACCGGTATGTGTTTGAGCCATGATGAAACTAGTACAGCACAACTCAAATTCAGCGTGTTTCGCAAGCGAAGAAAAAAGCTACCGCACTCTGTGATTGCTTTCAATGAATAAAAATTCACAAGGGATTTTGATTGGCCCCTCCTTATCTAGCACTGTCGATTAATTACGATTGTGACGTAATTCTTAATTGGCAATCCTGTACAGCGGTTTTCGCCTTGATCAAAGATGGCAGAAGTTATGCCCCATCATCATGCCAAACCGATGGCATGGACCACCTTGAAACGACAGAGTCACGCACACAATTCATGGAATGCTCAATTTGCAGCACATCACTGCAGCCTCTTGTGAAATACATAACAGTGCATGTCCCTTTTAGATAGTATGAAACCAGCGAATAGCGATCTAGACTTAACATGTAGGTATGCATTCAATCATTGCTGCCCACAAGAATGCTTTCGAAATTCACGACGACTTGAGTGACACACATTTGAGTTCTGCAAACAACCAGGCCCAAATAAAGACTTGATGTGCATTGGAAACTTTTTGAAACATCGGCCTAAAGTCCAACTTCGATCATGCAGGCTCCTCAAATACGAAGTAAACAGTTGAAAAATGCTCGACAACTTGATCAGACAATGGTTTACCTGACTTTGCAAGATATGCTCGTTTGTTGTTCTTTGATGCCAATAAATGCATGCTTGTAGTTAGCTAAAAAGCAGATTTAATTCGTGAAGTTGGCCAAAATTCTCTTCACGTGAGAAATATTATTGCATTCTATAGACACGCTGACGAATGACGAATAACTGTACATGGCGCGAAAATCGTCTAGGCAACTCGTTCCAGGCTCCTTCATTTTCCCTTCCTTCCTTTGAATGGCAGCAGTTGGGAAGCAAAAAAATCAAGATTTGTAACTGGCAAAGTCTTTTATCGTACTTATTGTCTTTTCACTACTATGCCTACATTGGCTACTAACAGTTATCTAGAGCATAGGTTGACAAAATACATGAAAATATGCCAAGCATCTGACGTGCAATTCTACAGTTATTTCCATTTGTCTGCAAGCGATTTGATGAAAACGATTAAATTATTCTATTTCTTGTTGATTTATTATCACGTGGAAGTCCTCTTCCTTCCCTTTGCTCGCATTGCCAATCTGACTGCATGACCACGTCTAGTTGCACGACATCTCATACAGACTACCCTGAATCCTGGATGACGAACAAGAATGCCATTAGTGTATGCACAAAAATGATAGTATGAAAAAATGTGTGAAATGTCATTTACCTCATACCCGTCAACTGTCCTCCTGTGATATCAGATGATGCTTAATTTTCTAGCAAATAATTTTCTACCTAAGCATATTGGCATTTATTGGATGTAATAAATTAAATACATTTTTACCTATCGAAAAATACAGTTTGGTCATTTATATTAACTAGACATTGATTCTCTGACAAGACCAACTTTAAAAGCCCATCTATAAATTTCGTTATAATACTTACGAATGCATTCCCAGCAACCAAATAGTTTTAAATCACACAGATGATACGAATGACCTTCGAAACAATATAACTTATCGTGCATTGTCGGATACCATTGAAGATATCGAAGAACTGCCTTCTTCACGCAATCGGGTATCTTTACCGCACAGTTGTTGTCATCAGCTGGTAAGCATGCCTTGTTCTTCTCGTTCCATGGATATATTCCTAAGGACAAATACACTCTCATTGCCAACGGGATTTCCCGCTCCTCCGTTGGTGTATTAGGCCTCGTTCGTTTAAGCTTCGAGCTGGCAGTATTTCCGTTTGCTTCTCGCTTTCTTTCCATTTGCTTCTCCCTTTCATTCTCTTCACCTATGTACTTCTTCACATGATTTATCACTTTCACACATTCTTTGGCTGTCTTGGGGATAAATCGTGTCAACACCGAATCTACGTTCCTCGAGTCAACTAACATTGCCTCTTCTCTCGCCGCTACATACTTCTCTGATACTGATGATTTTTTGGCTAGCTCACAAGCTGGCATTGCAGTTGTTGTGACAAGTGCTGCTGCTTCTTGTTCCTCTGTTACTTTGGAGTTTGCATTTACCCACTTAACTACTTGGCATGAAGGTGAGTCCGTGCTTTTATCTTCTTTATCACTCTCGTCGTCAGGGATCACGATTACTTGCCTTGGTTGTTTCGTTGCCGATCCTGGTGCGTCTTTCGTCTTCTTAGCTGATTGAAGTTTTTTCATGGAGACAATACTCACCTGCTTTGCTGCTTTCTTCGCGTCAAATGCAAGTACATTCTCGTTCTTACTATGCTCACCTTGCCGTTTACAGCTTGCACTACTACGCTTGTCGTCGTGCTTTTCATGAACCGGAGGCATGTGGGAAATTTCTCCAGCTCTTTCTTTTCTTGTTGCTCGTAGATAGTGTACCTTTTTAAGTGGCTTGGTTATAGGGATTGGATCTTCTTTCACCAGTTCTTGTAATTGGCTTTTAATTTTGACTCTCTTCGTGATCGCTTAATTGGCTTCCTTATGGGCATGCTTGATTGTTTGGCCATGGCATGATTGGGGAGTTGGTTGCAAAAGTCGGGCTGGCTCAGTCAACGTAGGCAGCTCAAGCTCTCAGAATAGATACATGCTTGCTACTGTTGTTGACTGGTATGAAACGACGGTGAAATTCATTCTTCTTTACTTGCGTTTGTGGTGGTAGATCTTCAATGATTCTGCTTATTATCTGAAAACTAGGCTCTGCTTGTTTGACCTTGTTGGCACTGTTGTTGATGCTAAGTGGACAGTCAAACTGAAGAAGTGAATCCGTGTGCATGGCATTGCCACTGTCTTGCTCCGATGCCAATTAAGAAGATTCTCTACAGCTGCATGGGTTTCGCTATCTGTAAATTCCGAACGATTGCCACATCCTGCTTGCCGGGACAATTCTCTCTCTTCTTCCTTCTCGTCTAACTTGCTTGATCTGACATCTTTCGGTGGAGGCGATGGTCTTGTATAATATTCTAGATCAAAGTCTAGAATATCTGCTACGTATGAGTCTTCTTCTTCGTAGTCACCTTCTGTGCACTTTTGCTTGTCGTGACATTCTGGCTCCATAGCTTTTGTCTCAGCATTTCAATATCCAACTGGCATCTTTCGGTGGAGGCGATGGTCTTGTATAATATTCTAGATCAAAGTCAGAATATCTGCTACGTATGAGTCTTCTTCGTAGTCACTTCTGTGCACTTTTGCTTGTCGTGACATTCTGGCTCATACTTTTGTCTCAGCATTTGCAATATCAACCTGGCATCTTTCGGTGGAGGCGATGGTCTTGTATAATATTCTAGATCAAAGTCCAGAATATCTGCTACGTATGAGTCTTCTTCTTCGTAATCACCTTCACTGTTGTCTTGCTTTTTATCCAAACCAGGCCTATCAACAGCACTTTCTTCATTGTCGCCTTCATTTCCTCGTCTTCTTCGTCATCACTTAATTCCAGATCTTTATACCATTCTTCGTTTGCATGTGTATGTTCTCCTTCATCGTCATTGCCTGCGCAAATGTCCGACATAATTTCCTCTCCCTCAATCCCGCCTTGTCCCTCTTCTTCAATTTCAGATTGATTATTTTCATCAAGCTTTAAGGTGGTGTCGTTTTCTGTCCCAGGCCCTTCATTTGCTACGGCTCGTTCCAAATTTCCACCAACATCTTCGTCGTTAAAACTGATTGTCGTTCTACACGACGAGCCTCTTGGGTGGATAGGTCAACTTTAGCCACGTGAACATTCTTTGCGTCGACATTTGTTTCTAGGAAGTTAATAAAATCTGAAACAAAATCATCAGTTAGTTTCTCTCGTACATACCTTATTTTGTCGCTGCTGTTGCATTTCGTTGCCATTGCTACCATCGTCCAAAGCTGCAATTGCTAAAACTTCACAAATATCATCAATAGTTTCCTTATCTGATACTACTACCTGACTTTGCTCGCTTGTGTTGACAACTGCACCTGCTTCTTTTGCCGGAAGAACTTTACAATACCGGGAATTATTTCAGGGATGATTCTGATGACGTTGTCATCAGAAGGCAAGAAAGATCTGTATTCGTACAGCAGTGGTCGGGAGAAAAGGCTTGCACTTGGCCTACCCTTGTATCGATTGCGGTCATATTGTCATCGTAACCTAAATAATAGGCAAACATAGAAATGTTTGTGAATATGACATCATTGCTTTATTGCAACAGTCACTTACCATTGCAGCAGATGTCAGCTCTCTTAGCCAATGTTGACGGTCACGAGCTTCACTCTGAAATATATGTTACTTGTCATTAGCGTGGGGAATGTGAAAGAGATGAGAGAGACACATCTCTCAAATTACGACATCTACATTGATGACTTGTGCCAAGTGGCATCTTACCTGCTGAAATTGCATGTGAATGTTATTCCACGTGACCTTGAGCAGCAACAAAGTACACACCAATGATTGGGTATCGCTAGGAACTGAATCCTTCAACTGTTGAGATAGAGCAAAAGTAATCATGCAGCAATTGTAATTAATAACGATCGCTGATTACTTGTTGATCGTACTGAATTCGCTACAATGTGACATGCTCATATGTATTTGTGAAATATTAGCTAAAATACTTATGAATTGTATTCATTTACTTGTTGCTTCAGTTCTCTGATTACTTGTAAACAACTGTTTATTCTGTCACCGAGCTAGATTAATGAATAAGAATGATTATGATGGCTTTCCAAATGAGTACATCTAAGAAATGAGCAAACTTGACTACTCGATCAAGCGTGATAAGAGTGCTTACAATAGTGGCAGAATGCTTCATCCAACCCCACTTGCCCCTCTGGCCATTGCCATGCAAAAACAGCTTTCTCACGGTCGTGTGCCCTTCTTCTAGGAACAACGTTGTTTGGGGGGGGGGCAGGCAGGTGGCGGATTAAGAATACGGGCACAGTTTGAAGAGTTAACAATTTCCCTGCATTCTGGCCACTATTGCAGTAGTAGGTATACTAGATGCGATATTACCTGAATCCTGAAAATTGCCTGCTTGGTTCCATGGACAGGATTTTGAGGATCAGCATCGACATACTCATCAGACAGTTGCTTCACGACGTGGAAAATCAGATCTGCAATTAAGTCGTTTTTCATTAACATCATTGAGTAATAAGATGCCAGGTAGTGCCAAGAAAGGGAAAAGATGTTATCTTACCAATGCCTGTCTTCAATTGGCAGAGAAGCCCAAGACGTCTTGTCTCCTTCGAGTCGACGAACGGGACCTGTATTGTAATTCGTTGAATTAGTTGTCACGAAAAGCATTGAAAATCTTACACTTGTTACTCACCATGTCCTACGGGTAAGTTTTAAGAATACTAAAGTTTCTACGTAGCATAGAGCTGCTTCAATGATGAACATATAGATAGCAAAAAGCCTCCTTTTCATGCTTTCTAATTAACTAACTCGATATCGAGGCTCCTCCTTTCACGGCAACATATTGATACAGTTTCAACAGTACCATGGCAACAAATGTAAACAAATCAACCTTCTTCCCGAGAAGTTATTTAGGCCCAAATTTTTGAATACTGATTATTCGAAAATTTCCATTTTGCGATCGTTCACATATATATTATCAGATAGAACTGGCTTTGCGTGCTAGTTTTTTTTAGGCAATTCTAAACAAATTGCATGCTACTGCCTTCAAATTCAAAGAAAATTGTTGTCCATTTTTAAGCGTCGAATGAAAAAACTCGAAGGGTGAAGATGAATTTATCGAAGTTAAAGACGAAGTAGATGCACTCACCTGTTGAAGACAGCCTGTTGTTTGATTGGTTGAACCGGTATGTGTTTGAGCCATGATGAAACTAGTACAGCACAACTCAAATTCAGCGTGTTTCGCAAGCGAAGAAAAAAGCTACCGCACTCTGTGATTGCTTTCAATGAATAAAAATTCACAAGGGATTTTGATTGGCCCCTCCTTATCTAGCACTGTCGATTAATTACGATTGTGACGTAATTCTTAATTGGCAATCCTGTACAGCGGTTTTCGCCTTGATCAAAGATGGCAGAAGTTATGCCCCATCATCATGCCAAACCGATGGCATGGACCACCTTGAAACGACAGAGTCACGCACACAATTCATGGAATGCTCAATTTGCAGCACATCACTGCAGCCTCTTGTGAAATACATAACAGTGCATGTCCCTTTTAGATAGTATGAAACCAGCGAATAGCGATCTAGACTTAACATGTAGGTATGCATTCAATCATTGCTGCCCACAAGAATGCTTTCGAAATTCACGACGACTTGAGTGACACACATTTGAATTCTGCAAACAACCAGGCCCAAATAAAGACTTGATGTGCATTGGAAACTTCTTGAAACATCGGCCTAAAGCCCAACTTCGATCATGCAGGCTCCTCAAATACGAAGTAAACAGTTGAAAAATGCTCGACAACTTGATCAGACAATGGTTTACCTGACTTTGCAAGATATGCTCGTTTGTTGTTCTTTGATGCCAATAAATGCATGCTTCTAGTTAGCTAAAAAGCAGATTTAATTCGTCAAGTTGGCCAAAATTCTCTTCACGTGAGAAATATTATTGCATTCTATAGACACGCTGACGAATGACGAATAACTGTACTTGGCGCGAAAATCGTCTAGGCAACTCGTTCCAGGTTCCTTCATTTTCCCTTTCTTCCTTTGAATGGCAGCAGTTGAGAAGCAAAAAAATCAAGATTTGTAACTGGCAAAGTCTTTTATCGTGCTTATTGTCTTTTCACTACTATGCCTACATTGGCTACTAACAGTTATCTAGAGCATAGGTTGACAAAATACATGAAAATATGCGAAGCATCTGACGTGCAATTCTACAGTTATTTCCATTTGTCTGCAAGCGATTTGATGAAAACGATTAAATTATTCTATTTCTTGTTGATTTATTATCACGTGGAAGTCCTCTTCCTCCCCTTTGCTCGCATTGCCAATCTGACTGCATGACCACGTCTAGTTGCACGACATCTCATACAGACTACCCTGAATCCTGGATGACGAACAAGAATGCCATTAGTGTATGCACAAAAATGATAATATGAAACAATTTGTGAAATGTCATTTACCTCATACCCGTCAACTGTCCTCCTGTGATATCAGATGATGCTTAATTTTCTAGCAAATAATTTTCTACCTAAGCATATTGGCATTTATTGGATATAATAAATTAAATACATTTTTACCTATCGAAAAATACAGTTTGGTCATTTATATTAACTAGACATTGATTCTCTGACAAGACCAACTTTAAAAGCCCATCTATAAATTTCGCTATAATACTTACGAATGCATTCCCAGCAACCAAATAATTTTAAATCACACAGATGATACGAATGACCTTCGAAACAATATAACTTATCGTGCATTGTCGGATACCATTGACGATATCGAAGAACTGCCTTCTTCACGCAATCGGGTATCTTTACCGCACAGTTGTTGTCATCAGCTGGTAAGCATGCCTTGTTCTTCTCGTTCCATGGATATATTCCTAAGGACAAATACACTCTCATTGCCAACGGGATTTCCCGCTCCTCCGTTGGTGTATTAGGCCTCGTTCGTTTAAGCTTCGAGCTGGCAGTATTTCCCTTTGCTTTTCGCTTTCTTTTCATTTGTTTCTCCCTTTCATTCTCTTCACCTATGTACTTCTTCACATGATTTATCACTTTCACACATTCTTTGGCTGTCTTGGGGATAAATCGTGTCAACACCGAATCTATGTTGCTCGAGTCAACTAACATTGCCTCTTCTCTCGCCGCTACATACTTCTCTGATACTGATGATTTTTTGGCTAGCTCACAAGCTGGCATTGCAGTTGTTGTGACAAGTGCTGCTGCTTCTTGTTCCTCTGTTACTTTGGAGTTTGCATTTACCCACTTAACTACTTGGCATGAAGGTGAGTCCGTGCTTTTATCTTCTTTATCGCTCTCGTCGTCAGGGATCACGATTACTTGCCTTGGTTGTTTCGTTGCCGATCCTGGTGCGTCTTTCGTCTTCTTAGCTGGTTGAAGTTTTTTCATGGAGACAATACTCACCTGCTTTGCTGCTTTCTTCGCGTCAAATGCAAGTACATTCTCGTTCTTACTATGCTCACCTTGCCGCTTACAGCTTGCACTACTACGCTTGTCGTCGTGCTTTTCATGAACCGGAGGCATGTGGGAAATTTCTCCAGCTCTTTCTTTTCTTGTTGCTCGTAGATAGTGTACCTTTTTAAGTGGCTTGGTTATAGGGATTGGATCTTCTTTCACCAGTTCTTGTAATTGCGCTTTTAATTTTGACTCTCTTCGTGATCGCTTAATTGGCTTCCTTATGGGCATGCTTGATTGTTTGGCCATGGCATGATTGGGGAGTTGGCTTGCAAAAGTCGCGGCTGGCTCAGTCAACGTAGGCAGCTCAAGCATCTCAGAATTAGATACATGCTTGCTACTGTTGTTAAGTGGTATGAAACGAGGGTGAAATTCATTCTTCTTTACTTGCGTTTGTGGTGGTAGATCTTCAATGATTCTGCTTATTATCTGAAAACTAGGCTCTGCTTGTTTGACCTTGTTGGCACTGTTGTTGATGCTGAGTGGACAGTCAAACTGAAGAAGTGAATCCGTGTGCATGGCATTGCCACTGTCTTGCTCCGATGCCAATTCAAGAAGATTCTCTACAGCTGCATGGGTTTCGTTATCTGAAAATTCCGAACGATTGCCACATCCTGCTTGCCGGGACAATTCTCTCTCTTCTTCCTTCTCGTCTAACTTGCTTGATCTGACATCTTTCGGTGGAGGCGATGGTCTTGTATAATATTCTAGATCAAAGTCTAGAATATCTGCTACGTATGAGTCTTCTTCTTCGTAGTCACCTTCTGTGCACTTTTGCTTGTCGTGACATTCTGGCTCCATAGCTTTTGTCTCAGCATTTGCAATATCCAACCTGGCATCTTTCGGTGGAGGCGATGGTCTTGTATAATATTCTAGATCAAAGTCCAGAATATCTGCTACGTATGAGTCTTCTTCTTCGTAATCACCTTCACTGTTGTCTTGCTTTTTATCCAAACCAGGCCTATCAACAGCACTTTCTTCATTGTCGCCTTCATTTTCCTCGTCTTCTTCGTCATCACTTAATTCCAGATCTTTATACCATTCTTCGTTTGCATGTGTATGTTCTCCTTCATCGTCATTGCCTGCGCAAATGTCCGACATAATTTCCTCTCCCTCAATCCCGCCTTGTCCCTCTTCTTCAATTTCAGATTGATTATTTTCATCAAGCTTTAAGGTGGTGTCGTTTTCTGTCCCAGGCTCTTCATTTGCTACGGCTCGTTCCAAATTTCCACCAACATCTTCGTCGTTAAAACTGACTTGTCGTTCTACACGACGAGCCTCTTGGGTGGATAGGTCAACTTTAGCCATGTGAACATTCTTTGCGTCGACATTTGTTTCTAGGAAGTTAATAAAATCTGAAACAAAATCATCAGTTAGTTTCTCCTCGTACATACCTTTATTTCGTCGCTGCTGTTGCATTTCGTTGCCATTGCTACCATCGTCCAAAGCTGCAATTGCTAAAACTTCACAAATATCATCAATAGTTTCCTTATCTGATACTACTACCTGACTTTGCTCGCTTGTGTTGACAACTGCGCCTGCTCTTTTGCCGGAAGAACGTTTACAATACCGGAAATTATTTCAGGGATGATTCTGATGACGTTGTCATCGAGAAGGCAAGAAAGATCTGTATTCGTACAGCAGTGGTCGGGAAAAAAGGCTTGCACTTGGCCTACCCTTGTATCGATTTCTGTCATATTATCATCGTAACCGAAATAATTGGCAAACATAGAAATGTTTGTGAATATTGACATCATTGCTTTATTGCAACAGTCACTTACCATTGCAGCAGATGTCAGCTCTCTTAGCCAATGTTGACGGTCACGAGCTTCACTCTGAAATATATGTTACTTGTCATTAGCGTGGGGAATGTGAAAGAGATGAGAGAGAGACACATCTCTCAAATTACGACATCTACATTGATGACTTGTGCCAAGTGGCATCTTACCTGCTGAAATTGCATGTGAATGTTATTCCACGTGACCTTGAGCAGCAACAAAGTACACACCAATGATTGGGTATCGCTAGGAACTGAATCCTTCAACTGTTGAGATAGAGCAAAAGTAATCATGCAGCAATTGTAATTAATAACGATCGCGGATTACTTGTTGATCGTACTGTAATTCGCTACAATGTGACATGCTCATATGTATTTGTGAAATATTAGCTAAAAATACTTATGAATTGTATTCATTTACTTGTTGCTTCAGTTCTCTGATTACTTGTAAACAACTGTTTATTCTGTCACCGAGCTAGATTAATGAATAAGAATGATTATGATGGCTTTCCAAATGAGTACATCTAAGAAATGAGCAAACTTGACTACTCGATCAAGCGTGATAAGAGTGCTTACAATAGTGGCAGAATGCTTCATCCAACCCCACTTGCCCCTCTGGCCATTGCCATGCAAAAACAGCTTTCTCACGGTCGTGTGCACCTTCTTCTAGGAACAACGTTGGTTGGGGGGGGGGGCAGGCAGGTGGCGGATTAAGAATACGGGCACAGTTTGAAGAGTCAACAATTTCCCTGCATTCTGGCCACTATTGCAGTAGGTATACTAGATGCGATATTACCTGAATCCTGAAAATTGCCTGCTTGGTTCCATGGACAGGATTTTGAGGATCAGCATCGACATACTCATCAGACAGTTGCTTCACGACGTGGAAAATCAGATCTGCAATTAAGTCGTTTTTCATTAACATCATTGAGTAATAAGATACCAGGTACGTGCCAAGAAAGGGAAAAGATGTTATCTTACCAATGCCTGTCTTCAATTGGCAGAGAAGCCCAAGACGTCTTGTCTCCTTCGAGTCGACGAACGGGACCTGTATTGTAATTCGTTGAATTAGTTGTCACGAAAAGCATTGAAAATCTTACACTTGTTACTCACCATGTCCTACAGGGTAAGTTTTAAGAAATACTAAAGTTTCTACGTAGCATAGAGCTGCCTTCAATGATGAACATATAATAGCAAAAAGCCTCCTTTTCATGCTTTCTAATTAACTAACTCGATATCGAGGCTCCTCTTTTCACGGCAACATATTGATACAGTTTCAACAGTACCATGGCAACAAATGTAAACAAATCAACCTCTTTCTTCCCGAGAAGTTATTTAGGCCCAAATTTTTGAATACTGATTATTCGAAAATTTCCATTTTGCGATCGTTCACATATATATTATCAGATAGAACTGGCTTTGCGTGCTAGTTTTTTTTAGGCAATTCTAAACAAATTGCATGCTACTGCCTTCAAATTCAAAGAAAATTGTTGTCCATTTTAAGCGTCGAATGAAAAAACTCGAAGGGTGAAGATGAATTTATCGAAGTTAAAGACGAAGTAGATGCACTCACCTGTTGAAGACAGCCTGTTGTTTGATTGGTTGAACCGGTATGTGTTTGAGCCATGATGAAACTAGTACAGCACAACTCAAATTCAGCGTGTTTCGCAAGCGAAGAAAAAAGCTACCGCACTCTGTGATTGCTTTCAATGAATAAAAATTCACAAGGGATTTTGATTGGCCCCTCCTTATCTAGCACTGTCGATTAATTACGATTGTGACGTAATTCTTAATTGGCAATCCTGTACAGCGGTTTTCGCCTTGATCAAAGATGGCAGAAGTTATGCCCCATCATCATGCCAAACCGATGGCATGGACCACCTTGAAACGACAGAGTCACGCACACAATTCATGGAATGCTCAATTTGCAGCACATCACTGCAGCCTCTTGTGAAATACATAACAGTGCATGTCCCTTTTAGATAGTATGAAACCAGCGAATAGCGATCTAGACTTAACATGTAGGTATGCATTCAATCATTGCTGCCCACAAGAATGCTTTCGAAATTCACGACGACTTGAGTGACACACATTTGAATTCTGCAAACAACCAGGCCCAAATAAAGACTTGATGTGCATTGGAAACTTCTTGAACATCGGCCTAAAGCCCAACTTCGATCATGCAGGCTCCTCAAATACGAAGTAAACAGTTGAAAAATGCTCGACAACTTGATCAGACAATGGTTTACCTGACTTTGCAAGATATGCTCGTTTGTTGTTCTTTGATGCCAATAAATGCATGCTTCTAGTTAGCTAAAAAGCAGATTTAATTCGTCAAGTTGGCCAAAATTCTCTTCACGTGAGAAATATTATTGCATTCTATAGACACGCTGACGAATGACGAATAACTGTACTTGGCGCGAAAATCGTCTAGGCAACTCGTTCCAGGTTCCTTCATTTTCCCTTTCTTCCTTTGAATGGCAGCAGTTGAGAAGCAAAAAAATCAAGATTTGTAACTGGCAAAGTCTTTTATCGTACTTATTGTCTTTTCACTACTATGCCTACATTGGCTACTAACAGTTATCTAGAGCATAGGTTGACAAAATACATGAAAATATGCGAAGCATCTGACGTGCAATTCTACAGTTATTTCCATTTGTCTGCAAGCGATTTGATGAAAACGATTAAATTATTCTATTTCTTGTTGATTTATTATCACGTGGAAGTCCTCTTCCTCCCCTTTGCTCGCATTGCCAATCTGACTGCATGACCACGTCTAGTTGCACGACATCTCATACAGACTACCCTGAATCCTGGATGACGAACAAGAATGCCATTAGTGTATGCACAAAAATGATAATATGAAACAATTTGTGAAATGTCATTTACCTCATACCCGTCAACTGTCCTCCTGTGATATCAGATGATGCTTAATTTTCTAGCAAATAATTTTCTACCTAAGCATATTGGCATTTATTGGATAATAAATTAAATACATTTTTACCTATCGAAAAATACAGTTTGGTCATTTATATTAACTAGACATTGATTCTCTGACAAGACCAACTTTAAAAGCCCATCTATAAATTTCGCTATAATACTTACGAATGCATTCCCAGCAACCAAATAATTTTAAATCACACAGATGATACGAATGACCTTCGAAACAATATAACTTATCGTGCATTGTCGGATACCATTGACGATATCGAAGAACTGCCTTCTTCACGCAATCGGGTATCTTTACCGCACAGTTGTTGTCATCAGCTGGTAAGCATGCCTTGTTCTTCTCGTTCCATGGATATATTCCTAAGGACAAATACACTCTCATTGCCAAGGGATTTCCCGCTCCTCCGTTGGTGTATTAGCCTCGTTCTTTTAAGCTTCGAGCTGGCAATATTTCCGTTTGCTTTTCGCTTTCTTTTCATTTGTTTCTCCCTTTCATTCTCTTCACCATGTACTTCTTCACATGATTTTATCACTTTC